>VZQC01007198.1:55312-111810 GCA_009823505.1 Rhizomys pruinosus | reverse complement strand
GGGGGGATGGGGGGACATGGGTTTAGATTTGATAAAAAATATATATACAAATTAAAAAAAAATAAATAAAATAAAATAAAATATTTAGAGAAATAAAAAAAAGAAAAAGATGAAAAACATGTTTGGCAGGGAGGGGGGTATGGGTGTAGATTTGATTTGCAATTTTGTATGAAATGCACAGAGCTTCAATACAGAATTGTCTTTGAAAAAGGTAAAAAAATAATATGAAGAAACAAGAGAATATGTCCCCAACATAACCCACTTGTACTACAGAAATGAACTACAAGGAGAATCACCTCGAGGAATCCAACAACATAGAATGTAAAAAAATAAACATGAAAATTATCAGAGAACTCAACAGAAAATACACACAAATTAACAAACTCAAAAGAGGATAGGCATAAACTTGTGACAGAAGATAAAAAAGGTACATATATGTGACTGAATGAAATAATAACAATTCAACACTTTAAATGTGGACTCACAATGGAGACAGAAATATTGAAGAAAACCAAAGCTGAACTGAAAATGAAAGTAACAACTCAGTTAAGTCAATTTGAAATAAGTGGAGAAAGCCTAACACGGAGAATGAATGAAGTGGAAATCAGAATATCACCAGTGGGCAAGAAAGTTGAGGAACTGTAAGGAAGAAGAAAATAAGATATGCTACCAAGGGAGAAATGGAGGGGAAATTAGGGTATTCAACTCTAAAGGGAGGAGGGCAGGACATACACAGAACCATTGGAGTAAGAACAGGGAACTCAAAAGAGGGAGAAATACAGGAGACAGGTGTTACGAAGGGGAAAGTGTGAGAATGTAAACTGGGTGTGTAAGAGGGAATTTGTACCTGGAGAGAAGAGAGATCATTAAAGCTTAGGTGGTATAAGAAGCCAAAAAAAAAAAAAAAAGTTGGTTCTTAGCTGCCTTGTGGATGCTGGGAATTGAACCCGGATCCTCTGCAAGAGCGGTTGGTGCTCTTAACCACTGAGCCATCTCTCCGGCCCCAAAATCAATAATTAAAAAAAATATTTGATTTTAAAAATTTAAATTTTATGTGGTGTTGTTGGTGTGTGTGTGTGTGTGTGTGTGTGTGTGTGTGTGTGTGTGTAGATGTGTGCATGTGTGTGTAGGTACCTGGGAAGGACAGCACAGTTTGATCTTAGAGCTGAAGTTACAGGTGGTTTGAGCTGCCCTACAGGGATGCTAGGAAGTGAGCTCACATCCTCTGGAATGTGCTCTCAGTACATGCTCTTAACTGCTAGGCCATCTCCCTAGCCCCAAGAATTCCTAATTACATGGCTCATTGCTGTGTTACTAAGTTGGACTCCACAGCAACATGCTCAGTCTATCCCCATTTTGTCATGTTTCTACATAATATTCATTTACAAGTATTGATTTGAAGCACTAATCACTATTTTTGAAGGCCTGTAGTTTCTAAATATGTTTTACAATGGTCCTATAGATCTTTATCAATAAAGCATAATTTTTATCTGTGTAGCCTATGCCTACATGTTTTTCTGAAATTAATCACTCAGCTGCTTTGACAATTCAGAAATGACTGTCCTAATCTTCATTTGTCTATGGTGTATGTGATGACTTGTTTCTGGATCTGTAGAGAAAGGATGGTTCTAACACGATTTCTTTGTACTATGAAAATAAAAAGGATGAGAATCTTTTTAGATGAAAACTTGTTTATTGTTACACGTTCCTTTTACAACATGAAAACTCTATCCTAAGCAGGGCTCTGGGACTAAAAGTGGATTTTGTTTCCTACAATATTGTCATAATTTTATAGCGTACCATTGGGGTATATTGCAAAGACTGTGAGAGTACAATAATGTCATTTTTACTTTTTCCATGAAACTCTTGTGTGTGCTTCTAGAAACAGTGTTCATCAGATTACTGCTAAGTTGTAGTATGGATACTCAAATTATTAGATGCAGTTCAATTTCAATTTTTTTTTTTTTTTTATTTTTTTTGTTTTTTTTATTTTTTTTTTTGGTCTTTTTGAGACGGGGTCCTCCCTGTAGCTCCAGCTTGTCCTGAAAAACATCACTCCCTGGTAAGACCCAGGCCTGGCCTTGAACTCATCAAGATCTGCCTGCCTCTGCCTCCCACCAGTGCTTTAGTAATTAAAGGCGTGTGCCACCACGCAGGCGCCCAAGCAATTCCAATTCCATTTGATTACTTACATAGTTAATAACATGCCAAGTCATTGCTTAAAAAAGACAAAAAAAAATGTTTCAAGTCAAATGGTAAGTCGAGTAAATTAAAATATTGAAAAAATTTTGTCCTCAAGAATCTTTTTTTTTTTATTTTTTTTTTTTCTTTTATTTCGTATGTGTATGAAAGTACTCTCTGCATGCAGGTTTGTATGCATCCCTGTCGTGCATGCCCAAGCGCGAAGGTCCAGAAGTGGGCGTCGGATTTTCCTCCTGGACTGGAGTCTTCACTGGAATTGAAGTTTTCAAGACCCCCAAGTTACGTTTTCCTCGGCCGCCAGTGGTTGCCTGGGTGATCGACCCAGGTCCCTCTGTAAGAGCGGTCGGCTCTCTTATCCGCTTAGGCCATCTCCCACTTTTTTGTTTTTTTTTTTATTTTTTTAATGCGCAAACAGGCACCTTTGGCATGGGTTACATAGCTCAAGGGCAGTGAAGAATTTTGACACTCGAAGACAGTTCATGTTGGCAGTAAGAGGAGGCATGTTTGCCATGCTGTGGATCAAAAGTTACCACCCCATCTTCTCTCCTGCCCCTTTGTCTTACAAAGTGTTACCTTCAGGATGTCCGTAACCAGTGTGCCCTCAAGTGTTTTTCAGTGTGTTTCCATAGTAAAATGGATGGAATACCTCCATGCTCTGGCCACATGTCGTTGTGAGTCCTTATAGCAAGGGTCTTTGTGTATTACATCCTCACTAGTTTGCCCCCAGGTGTTGTATCCTCCTCATTCCCACTTAAGGTCTTTTTTATCCCTGTATCTTTTCTTTTTGTTTTTTTCGGCTCGTTGTTGCGTGTACGATTTTTCTTCTTCATCCCGTCCTGTTGTTTTCGCTTGCCCCTCTGCGGTTAGGTCATTTTTATTTTTGTCTCTTGTTTGTCTTTTTCTTTTTTTTTTTTCCTTTCTTTTTCTTCGTTTTTCCTTTTACTGTAGGTTCTTTTTTATTTTACTTCCTTATTATTTACTTGTGGTTGTTGTGTGTGTGTTGTGTTTTTCGTTGCTGTGTGGTGTGTGTGTGTGTTGTGGATGTGTGTGTGTGGTGTGTTTGCACATGCTCATTTCCTGGACCGCAGGCTGGCCTGGCCTCCCGAGCGTCCTCCTGGCCATGCGGATTAAGCCCCTGGGCCTCACTTGCACGCGCCCAGGCCCCACTGCTTCGTGGTAACGTGACTCTGGCGGCCCCTTGAGGGTACGCTGTTCCTCACCCCCTAGGCCAGCACTCTGTAAATAGGCACACTTTCCTCCATTTATTCTAAATTTTTCATTTTATTATTTATTTTTTATTAATTTTGTATGTGGTATGTGTACTGTTTGCCTGCCAGTCTGTGCAACCGTGTCGGTGCAAAAACGCCGCGGAGTTCAAGAAAAAGAGGGTCTCGGAATTTCAACCTGGAATGGACGTTGCTCCTGAATTGGGGAGTTTCAGACGGTTCTCGGCCGCCATGCTGGGTCCTGGGGATCGAAACCCGGGTCCTCTGTAAGAGCGGTCGGACGCTCTTAACCGCTAGCCATCTCTCCAGCCCTCCATACATTTTTTGGCCTAAGACTACCACCTCCATCTTTTCATGTGTTTTGGGTCATTAAGTAGAAAAAACAGAAACAAAGAAAACAGAAAACAGGAGTGAAAGAAAAAAAAAGGAAGCTGTTCAGTCACGGGTGCCACCCCACTGGCCCTTTCTTGGTTTTCATTTGCACAGTGGCTGGCATGTCAGGATGATGGAGGAGCAAGGTTTGAGCACCTCAGCCTCCCCCTCCAGGGGTGGACTCTAATCCATGCAGGCGATACATGGTATATCGCATAAAAAAAATGTATCAATTAAGCAGTAGAAATTTTTGTTTGTTTGTTTTAATGTGTACGAATGTATTAACTTGTTTTAACTTGGTAGGCCTTTGAAGAGAATATTATCGCTGGCGTGGTGGGCACGCTCTTGAATCCTACGCACTTGGGAAGGCAGAGAGGGCAGGCGATTCTGTTGTGAGTTCAATAGCCAGCCTGGTCTATCCAGTGAGTTCAAGATAGCTGGGACTAAGGGGGGGCTGTCAAGTCGAAAAGACCAAAACAAAAAATCAAAAAAAAAAAGAAGGACATATTTTTCTTGATCCCAATACGTTCCAGACCCTTCACGTGGCGGCTAAGAACCAATGTTTGACTCCAGTTTTCAGGGGAATCCAGTAATCATACACATAAACGTAATACTAAAGCGGGGTGGTGGCATGGCCCTTGAATCTAGCACTTGGAGGCAGAGGAGGCAGATTTTGTGAGTTTAAGGTCAGCATCGTCTACATAGCAAGTTCCAAAAAAATAAATAAAAAAAAAAAAAAAAAAAGACAAAACAAAACCAAAAAAAAGGAAAGGACATATATGTTTCTTGCGTCCATACGATTCCCAGCACCAACATGAAAACTAACAACCGTCCCTAACTCCAATCAGGGGATCTGATGCCTTCAAATAAATATTTTTAAAAAAAAAAAAAAAAAAAAAAGCCGGGTGTGGTGCCGCATGCATTAATCCTAAGCACTTTGGAGGCAGCAGGCAGCAGACTTTTGTGAGTTCAAGGCCATTTTGGTCTACAGAGTGAGTCCTTTGCCAGCTGGGGCTGCAGGGTTGTCCTGTCTCAAAAAAAAAGTAAGTTTCCAGTTTTCTATCTGCCCAAAGTGTACAGCTTCTTCCCACTTTGTTCGCGTAAAAGGCTGTCGCAGTCAGCATCATTGTCCACCCATGGAACATATGGGTGGATTTTTTGCTTTGTTTACCATTTTTTGTGGTGAGTCTTGATATCATTCATTTTTCTTGGTATTGTGGGTTTTTTTTACTGTACCCGGGGTGTATTCTAAATTCTTTTCTTTTTTTTTTTTAATTTTTTGGGCAGGGGTGCACTCTCATACATTAGGGCGATCCACTCGTACATACGCATGAACGTAGTAGTTTACTGAAATACACCCTATGAAGACCAACCAGGCGGGCTGGTTGGTGGGAAACAATGCCTTTCCAATATCTGCTGCAGACGGTTTTCCGACCCTTCATGTAAACATGGTGACGTCAGTGATGTCCTGCCCTACCAGTGTTCTACCGCCCCTCAGGCCCGACTTGTCGAACCACGAGCATCCGAGCGCTCCCTTGGTGGGTAATTCTTTCCAATCCTGCTGCGGAGCGGCTCCTTCCACGTAAAAACACGCACCTTAAGCCGGGCAGCCGTTGGTGGGAAAAGGTTTCCAATCCTGCCGCTGGTAAACCGTGCAAATGGTTGGGTGAGTAATTCCTGGTCTTTGGTTTCATTTTCGTCGCCTGAGCCGTCCCTGCCGGCTGTGTTCTTTGGGTTCTTCTGTTAGGACACAGCTCACCGCTGGTCCCACTCCGCCCCCCCAAGCTACCCCCCCGGCTGCACTCTATCACCCCGCCCCCCCCTGCTGATTTGCCAGTCTGAGCTTCCCAGGCCGAGCGAGGGGGGAGCGATCGGGCGGGCGAGCTAGCGAGAGAGCGGGCGAGGGGGTGAAGGATCCGGGTTAGCAGTTTGCATGCTCGAGACGGTTGTATGGCTCTCCCTAGCGGTGTCGTTTGTTTCTGCAAGTGTCCTGTACCCAGGATTCCGTTAAGGGATGTCATTTGTCTGCTGTGAGCCGGGGCAGAGTGTCAGTAGGTCCGGGCGTATGTCCGTGATTCGAGAGTGGCTGCGAGTCATCTGTTGGTAGGAGTTTGTATGTGCAGGCGACGTTGTCCTGAGTGCTTGCGAGCAGCGTAGGCGAGGACTGCCACCTCTCTCCAATGCACGTCGTCTGTGTTTGGATCTGGCTGCCTAGTCCGGTCGAACAGAACTCGTTTTTACTTGTAAGCCCGGCTCGGCTCCGCAACGACACCCCAACACGCAGAGGATACGGGCGCATGCTAACGCGTTGCCCGTGTTCGCCTCAGTGCGTCTTCGTGCGATTGTGCCCGGTCATGCACCCGCTCGGTCGGATGCTTGGGGCAGCCGGCGACCTAGGCGAGGCCGACCTCCAGGTTCCTGTGGACGGCCGTGAAGGTTGTGAGAGATCCGGTGGCAGGTTCGGCCAGGCTCCCTCGGGTGAGGTAGATCTCCGCGTAATTGTGGCGGGGCACAACGAGATGCAGCTGCGACCGAGGCAAGGCCGACCTCCTCGGGGGAGTGGGGTCCTGTGGCAAGGGAGGGTTCGAGGTACCCTGTGGCGGGTCCGGCCAGCTGTTCGGAGACTCGTGGAAGTTTGTTTTGTTTTTTTTTGTTTTCCGTCCCCAGTCGTTGAGACGCGAGGCTGACCTCGCTGCTGTGTCCGTTTAGGTACGATGCCCGGGAACCTGCGTCTGCTGGTCAGAGGCGTGCTTCTGCTGTCTTCACTGAACCTTGAGAGCAGATGGGCCATGGAGGTGTGTTTTAAGGGGTCCACTTCCCAAGGGTGGCACCCTTTCCCTTTGTCCGTACGTTTGGGCTAGGCTTCTAATTGGGTCGACCAGTTGTTCCTTTGAGTTGCGGTTCTCTTGCATGTTGGGGACATTTTTGGGACAGGTCGGAGGGAGGAGCGATTCAAAGACCTCCCGATGTAGCTCTGTGGAGTTGTCCCACGCTTCCTGATCGGTGATTGTTTTTTGAGACCTGAACCTGCCATTTTTGGTACTCGCAGACAGGTGCTGACACGCTGTCCCTCTGTTGGTGACACTGAGGAGCTAAGGGCTTTCTCTGGGGTCGCTGCTCTGCCCAGGCTTTTGGACTTCCCCGGCTCTTGTGTCTTACCCTTCTGCTTTCTGCCCTTGTCTCGAGCCACCCTGATGCTGGCCACTGAGTCCCCACGGCTTGTCTTCTTGCTGTGGGGGGGTGTGTTTTTGGGGCCGCTTGTGATGACGACTCACACTCGGTTGGCTAAGCGTGTCAGGCACATTCCCGTTCCCGCCTTGTCGTCGCGACCTGCTGGGCTTCGGTTGTGTATGTGCGGCTGGCCGAGGTGATTCTTTTTGGGAGGTCTGTCCTCGAAGGGCCACGCTGCTCTCTCCTCCGGCCTTGGCCCATTTCCCCCCCTTCTGGCTCTTATGGAGGGAGTCCCGAGTCCCCTGCCTGAGCACCTTTCCCAGGGCTTTCTTTTTTTTTTTTCTCTCCTTTTTTTTAATTTTTTTCTTCTCTTCCCCTCGCTTGGGTCGCTCGGAGTCCCGGAGCCTTCCTGCCTGAACCGCCTCCACGTGGTGTTTTTTTTTTTTTTTTCTTATTTTTATTTTTTCTTTTCCCTCTCCTGAATTCCTCCCTTGGGCACTTTACGGAGTCCCGAGCCTCCTGTGCCACTTTTTGAATACGTGCCTCCCCCGTGCTTTCCCCCCCTTCCTTTTTTTTTTTTTTTTCTTTCCTTGGCTGGAATCTGTGTGGTTGCCCTTGTGCTGTCTACGGGTCCGGGCCCAAGCCGCACCAGGCGAGGGACGTCCATGCATGGCGAATGTGGCTGCTCTTCTCGTTCTGCCTGAGGGGCCCCTTGCCTCTCCTCCACGACGTTCGTTGGTGTGTGGAAGGAAGGGACTGCGGTACTGACCCGAACTTGCTTCCCGCACTGTCCCCGCGGTCGGCGTAGTGAGACGCGGCAGGTGCTTCCTCACTGTGCCTCTCGCCGGTCTTTTTTCACTGCGTTGGCCTGGTCGGCCCCGAGAAAAGAGGGGGGGTCACCTTGCATCCGCTGCGCGCCCTCCCGAAGGGTGTGTGTGCGACTTTGCCCTGGCTTCCTCGTTGGTGCTCCTGGAGCGCTGCAGGCTGGTCTTTAAGGTGCACGAGGCTGAGTCCGCGGCGTGGTTTCCCGTCCCCCGGGTGCCCGTTGTCCGTCTGTGTCTGCGGCGGTGTGTCTCGTTTGGGGGCCTGTGCTTTTGCGTTTGTGGCAGAAGTTTTTCTGCCAGGCTCACGAGAGAAAAACCCAAGGGGGGGGGGTCGGGGCGGTAAAGAGAAAGGACTTCCTCGTCCCGCGCGTGCAGTGAAGGAAACCCTGCTCGATTTGGGTGCACGCCTGCGAGCCCGGCCATCCGAATGGCGTTACGTCGAGTGTGTGCGAGTGATCGCAGCGGGCCCTTGGAGGGCTATCGGGAAGGAAGCCCCTCTGGCTGCTGCCGGTGCTACCCGGCGGTTTTAGAGGGCCTGGTTGTGCGGGGTGTGCCCTGTTTCTTCTGGGCTCCCCTGTCCGCGAACGCTCGAGGCTCTTCACGCAAGAGATTCTTACCTATACCGCAGACCCCCCGTTCACTTGGCCGTGTCCTGTGGGTGTCTCCTTGCGATGGCACCCACGCACGCACGAATTCTGGGCTGGCGGCGACGTTGTGAGCTTCAGCTGGGGTTTGGGATCCGTCCCTCCATCAGCGAGAAAGCTTCTATAGCGATCCGGAGAGGGCGTGCGATACCGGTGGGGGGTGCCGACCCCCCCCGCCTCCGCACGCACATCTCCCTTGCGCGCAGCAGCAGCCGATGAACTCGCGACTGTCCACGTGTGCAGGCCTGGGCTGACCTCCCCTTTTGCCCCCTGCTAGGGGGGGTTGAGGGACAGGGGTCGGCTCGTCCCCGCGGTGGGGAGCCTGAGCGCTCGCTCTTCGCTTGCTGCGGCCCGCGCCTCCCTGTTCCGAGTCGTGGGAGGATCACTCGGGACCGAGCCGTCGTCTCTGTTTGTGGTGTGTCGGAAGGGGTTGTTGGGACAGCCTCCCGTGTGAAGCACGCCCCGTGTGCTTGTGGCTCTCCGAGGGGGTCGTGGGTCGGCACGATGGGTTTTGCTGGACGCCGGTCCCCGCCCGTCGCTCCCGCCTCTGAGCCGGCGCGTGCGTGCTCCCCCGCGTGCCAGACCGTCCTACCCCGTCCCCCGTGCCGCGGCCGCCGCGCGGTGTCGGTGCTTGGGCTCCGGGGGGCTGGGTCGCCTCGCCCCGGTGGCGATTCCACGTTGGCGGACGCCGGGCTCCTTTTTCCCTCTTCGGGGGCTGGAGCCGGGTCTTTGGGCGTGGCTTGTCTCCTCTGGTCGTCTCCCGGCTGCGGTGTCGGCGTGTGGTGCTCCCGGCGCGCTGTCGGACGTCGGCGGTGTCGCGCGAGGGCCTTTCGGCGGTGGCGGCGACGTCGGTAGTCTCCCGTGTTGCGTCCTCCCGGGTTCTCGGACCTCTTCCCTTCGTTGTCTCGCCGGCTCGGCGTCACAGGCATGGTGGGGCCGCCCCAGGTGTGTTGGGGCGGTGCGGGNTGTTCAATCAAGTTGATCAAATGAGTGTCCAGACTACATTGCTGTAGTTTCACCATTCACCCCAATCGCAGCCCTTACATTCTACCACGCCCCCTCTTCTGCAGATTGTTCCCTAGGCTTAGAAAAGGGGCACAGGTGGATGAGAAGCAAAACAGTCTACTTTCTCTGGAGCTGTTGTCTTGGACTCTGGTCAATTCTGGCTGTTTCCTTTCATGGGCTGACAGTTTGTCCAGGAATAACCTTTCAATCCTACTAATGAAGCACAGGCAATTAGATATATAGGTATTTAAACAGTACTAATTGTTATGGTAGGTTACTTTGATATAGACACAGATGTTTGGATGGTATGTTAATCCATGAATTACATTTTTTTCTGTTAAATATGACAGGGTCTTACTGTGGCTTATAACATCTCCTAACCATTAGAGGATGTAAGTTTGTGGCATCAGTCATAGGTTATTCCTCCAAGGAGAGAGCTAATAGCCAATTATATTTGGGATTCATGATGAAAAACACAATATATAACCAGATTAGATGACAATCTATGATTAGTTCTTTACCACATATTTTCAAAAGAACGATATAGTTATTTCCCATTGTGGTTACTACAATATATTTCCTTTTTTTACTATTCTGCAGAAGGTTACAGAGTAGTGGTTTATATAGCATTTTTCTGTAAGAGCAGATAGAGAACATTCTGCATATAAATACAGGCAGAACTAACATTAATACATGACTATTCAAAGTAAGAACAAGGAAGACGCACATCTACAACTCAGAGCTCTGAATTCGGGGAGTCTTTTGTTGCTGTGATTTAAACAGGTACTTTATTGGGTATGAAATGGACTGATGGAAGCTTTGCACACTGGGAGCATAAAGCTATGTGCAACACAAGGGCGGAAGATGGCTCTGAGCTAGAAGGTGATCATGGCTTTCCTCTTATATAAAACAATTATGAAAGTTTGTTAAAATAGCCTATCATACTATTCTTAAGACATATGTAATAATCACTATTTTCCCTATTGGCAGCATCCTGTAGAGGTTAGAACTAACATGAGGCAAAAATTGAAAACTGTATTTTGAAGCTATCTTGCAGTTAGATCACAAGTAGTCTTTTTGACTCAGGATTGATTGGCACTGCCTTGTTAGATTAGACAAACAGCCTTGTTAGATTAGATGGCCTTGCTCTGTCTCTACACATGCAGCATGGGGGATTACTAACTCTTTGTAAACTTGATTCTCAAAGTTCTAAAACCAGAGCCTGGCACATGGGGCAAGTTGGTCTCTCCACATTCTCTAATGAGGAGAGGGTAACAGCCCACAGTGAAATCGCTAAGTTGGTAGCTATCTGAGGTTAATATCTGGTAGTTATCCAATGGTGATATCTGTTCTCTTCCATTGGCAACTTCCGGAATGAAGCTTGATGTTTGTGTTCTTCAGAGAACTGTTGGGCTCTTCTTATTTTTTCTTATAGATAAGAATCTACGAATACTTATTTTCCTTCCTTTAAACCTTCTGGTTTTAGTGTTCGGTTTTTTTTCCAGTGTACTTGTACAGATACATTTATATCAGCCTAGTAATTTGGGTGGTTCTGTCTTAGAATTC
The DNA here is from genome assembly GCA_009823505.1 of Rhizomys pruinosus. Classification (NCBI taxonomy): domain Eukaryota; kingdom Metazoa; phylum Chordata; class Mammalia; order Rodentia; family Spalacidae; genus Rhizomys; species Rhizomys pruinosus. The sequence goes on along the minus strand of VZQC01007198.1, from coordinate 100,800 downwards.
TAAGAATTTTGCTGGGTTGGTAATATTATCGAAGGGACAATATTCTTGAAATAAGTGAAAATTGGTTTCTTTTGAAAAGGACAGAAAATATTTAGGAAAGTTTCCATCAATTAAAAATGTACTAAATATGCATTTGTATACAATTGTAGTCTTGTTCGTGGCCCAGGAAGTTTTGGGCCGATCACAGTGTTCTGGAGGATATTTCCTCCCTCCGTGGGGGAGTTTGTTGAAACATCAGGAAAACTGACAATGCAAGATGGACAGTCTGAGGCCATTGTAGTAATACAGGTACAGTTTCTCTCTCTCTCTCTCTCTCTTTCTTCCCTTTCTCTTCCCCTCTCCCTCCTCTTAGCTCTCTTGTTCTTTACTTTTCCTTGTTCGTTTCCCTTCTTCTCTTCTCAGTAATCTCTTACTTTATCGTTTTCCCTCCCTTCCCTTCCTCCTTCACTCTGTCCCCCCTTCCTCCATCCCCCTTCCTTCTTATCTTCCCCCTTCCTTCTTTCTCTCCCCCCCCCCTTTCCCCCTTCCTTCCTCTTCCTTTCCTTCCTTAGATTTCTCTTCTTTCCCCTTCCCTTCCCCTATTTCTTCTTCGTCCTTCTTCCCTTCTTACCACCCGTTCCCCCCTTCATTCCTCTTTCTTTTTCTTATGGCTTCCGTTTCTTCTTCCCTCTCCCCCGCCCTTCAGTCCCTTTCTCTTCCCTTTCTTCCGTCTTTTCTTTCCCCCCTTTTCTTCCTCTCTCTTCCTCCCCCACTTCTTCCTCCCCCCCCCCCTTTCTCCCCCCTTCGTTTCTTTTCTCCCTTCCCATCCCCCTTTCCCCCCCCCCTTTTTTTTTTTTTTTTTTTTTTTTTTTTTTTTTTTTTTTTTTTTTTTTTTCCCCTCCTTCCTTTCCTTCTCCCTTCCCCCCCTTCTCTTCCCCCTCCTTTTCATCCCCCCCCCCCTTCATTTCCCCCCCCTTCTTTCCCCCCTCCCCCCTCCTCTTTTTTTTTTTTTTTTTTTTATTTTTTCTTTACTTCCTACGACTCTTATTTCTAAATTCATGCTATTATCTTGGATAGGATTTTACATTTTACACTTTCTGTGATAAATGACTCTTTTTTTTAAACCTCCCCAGGCTTTGGATGATGACGTTCCAGAGGAGAAGTGTTCTTATGAGTTTCGGCTCACTGGAATCAGCGAGGGTGGAGTGCTGGGTCAAGCTGGCAGCACCGCCAACATCACCATGGTGGCCAGTGATGCCCCCTATGGCCGATTCATGTTTTCACGTGGGCAACTCGGGGTGTCTGAAGCAGCACAGAGGGTATGGTCTGGAGTGCTGCTGTTATTTCTTTTTTACTTTTTTTTTTACATTTTTATTTATTTTCATATTTTTTTTTTGTATACAATGCTATGTAGTGTTGTGCGCAATGTTCGTGCAGTGCCGAGATTGTCAGAAGAGGGGCTGGTTCGGATTCCCCTGGAACTGGAGTTAAAGACGGTGTCTGCAGCTGCCATGGGGTGCTGGGTGACAAAACCCACGGGTCCTCTGCAAGAGCGCACGTTTGCGACTCTCTACACAGGCTACCCCAGAGTCTCCTTCTTTTTTCCCTTCTTTTTAATTTTTGTTTGTTTTTTTTAGGCTATGCTGTATAATCACCTATCATGTTGTTTAAGTCACTCAAGTGTCATCTATGCCATTGAAGTCAGAAGGGGGCATTGTTAGATCCCCCTGGAACTAGAGTTATGGAGGTGGTTAACTGGCTATGTGGATTCTGGGACTAGAACACCTCTGTTAAGATCAGACCAATGCTCTGTAATTTTCTGGCCACTCTTCCAGCCCCATGCTTCAATTCTTAATGTAGATTTGTAATTTCTATTAATTAGTAATTATGTATATATTATTATTATTATTTATTATGGAGACAAGGGTCTCCCTTTATTCCAACTGGCCTGGGAGCTTGCTCTGTAGACCAAGGTTGCCTTGGACTCACAAGATCCGCCTGCCTCTGCTCTCCTGATGTGCTGGGATTAAAGGCATCACACAGGTTTTGTTTTTTTTTTTTAAGTTTTTATTTCTAGACATTGTTAGTGATCTTTAGAATCTGTTTCTTTGCTCCTTTCCTAATATTTTTCATAAATGAATTAATTTTATACAGTTATGTTTTATTGCAACATATTCTTGGTAAACAGAATCTCTAATTAAAGATAATTTGTGCAGTGGATTAAGTATACAAATTAAACAAGCAAACACTTTTCTCATAGGTCAATGTCACAGTGGTCCGTTCAGGTGGCCACTTTGGTCGTGTGCGAGTCTGGTATGAGACAGTGAACAGGACGGTCGACTATTGTTCCCAAGGCAGGGGAGCTCCTCTTTGAGGCCAGAGAGACAGAAAGAAGTCTGCATGTTGAAATCCTGGATGGCGGCCATACCGAAGCTCCTAGAGAATTCTCTCTTTCAATTACAAAAGTGGAACTGCAGGGAAGGTAAAGAGAGGAGGTGGGGGCAGGGGGGGAGAAGTGAAGAGAGATGTTAGAGCGGGGTAGAGAGGAGAAATTAAGGCAAAGACTATTAGTTTTGTAATTTTCTAAATTTTATTCCTCCCCTGCCTCTGCCTGAACTTGGAGAGAACATGGTGCTACTGTGTCAGCTCATTAAAGCCATGGAACTGGTGTGGGAAGGCATCTCCCAACTCCACGAGGAGTTGACCCAGCTGCTCTCTAGGTCAGAGGGCAGCCGGAGTGACAAAACCTGCTTCCCCTATTCTCCACACGTGGGAGAGGCAGCTTTCCTTGAAGTATGGGAGGCTGCACTGTCTGCTCTGCAGGAATGGGGTAGACACTTGGCCAGCAACAGTTTTATTTATTTCTTTTTCTTTTTCTTTTTTTAATTGATGTTTGCGTATTTCATACATCGTTTTCCAATTCAATTCGGGCATATTTCCCTTCCCGCTTCCCCCCATCCCACCTCCACCCCATCCCAAAACATGCATTCTGCCTGCATCCTTTCTTCGTCAGTTTTTTTTTTTCATTTTTTAAGCAATAAGTATAATTTATGAGTAACACAGCATCCTTCATGTAAAACAATTTGGCGAAAGGGGCAGTTTTTGCCCAAACCCACACAGTGCCTTGGTTCCCACCATCCAGGCAGCGGGGGGCTTATATGTTCAAATCAAGTTGAATCAAATGAGTGTCCAGGCCTATATTGCTGTCAGTTTCACACCCCTTCCAGCCGCAATTGCACAGCCGTTACATTCTACCACACCCCCCTCTTCCACAGATTGTTCCCTAGGCTTAGAAAAGGAGGCACAGGTGGATGAGAAACAAGGGACAGGCCAAAGCTTTCCTTGAAGTATGGGAGGCTGTACTGTCTACTCTGCATGAATGGGGTAGATACTTGGCCAACAACAGTTTTAAAAATGTGACTGGTAAAGTATTGGCCTAGACTAACTTTCAATGTATTTTTTCTTTTTTTTTTTTTTTTTTTTTTTTTTTTTATTTCAGGTATAGTGTATTATGTACTAGTCTGCATGCAGGTTTGTGGGGCACCCGTGTCGTGCAATGCCGCGGAGGTCAGAAGAGGGTCTCGGATTCCCCTGGAACTAGGATTTCCTCCTGGAATTGGAGTTTCAGACGGCTCTCGATTGACGGGCTCTCAGTGGGGGAGCGCCATGTGGGTTGCTGGGGATCGAAAACCCGGGTCCTCTGTAAGAGGGCGGGGTCGGGCCGGCTCTTAAACCGCTAGGCCATCTCTCCAGCCCCTTCAATGTATTTTCAATGATAATCAAAATTAATCATATTAAGACTTTTCCTTCCCTGTTTTAGTGGAGTCGACTTGACTGACAGGGCAGAAAGGACAGGAAACTGCTCCTGGTCTAGTCATCAGTCAAAAAAATCAACAGTCTACTCAGAAACAGAGTACATATCATCCCAGCTGGGGAAAAAAATACTTTGAGTTTACATATACTTCAAGTCTTAAATTTCCAGAAAACGGTTGTGTATCTGTCAGTGGGATGAAAGTCTCCCCCCGTATTAAAACTGAGTTATGCCTGGCTTGGTGGCACAACGCCTTTAATCCTAGGCAGCTTTGGGGGGCAAGAGGCAGGGAGATCTTTGTGAGTTTCAAGGCCAGCCTGGTCCTAGCAGGTGAGTTTCCAGGACAGCTGGGACGTACAGGGAGACCCTGTCTCGGAAAAGACAAAAAAAAAAAAAAAAAAAAAAAAGTTAAAACGTGTTTTCCCAGCTGCTGTCCTTAATGAAGTGAATGCAGTTTGGCAAAAGCAGGCCACTGTATAACAGCATATTTGTGTTTTTAATTAACTAAGATGTTTGTCTTCTGGGCTACTCTTTCAAAAAATAAGTCTCCACTTGAGTTTAGCTCTGGGAAACAGTTTTTGCTTCTGGATACTTTCTAGGCTAGCCAGCGCCTCCCCTTCGTGTCCTTGCTGGAGACCTGGCTCATTACTTCTGTTTTCAGCCCATCTCAGGATATGGATGATGCAGTTACTCTTCATTTACTATCTCACCCACACTTGCCTAACTTTGATCTTCCAGTAATTTTACTTAGCACTTTTTAACCTTTCACTATAAGGTAGGTTATAAATACCAGGTAAATGGAATTTTGAGAAGTGAAGGAAGAAATTAAAATCTTTAGTACTGACCCTAGTCTAGTGCGGGTCATGTACCGTTAGGTACTCGAGGGATACCCAAAAACCTGTGGAGATGAGCGATAGAAAAGAACGAGACTTTGCAAGGTTGTCAAAGTCTGAATTTATTGAATAATGACAGCAGTATATATTTAGCAAAAGGCGGGAAGAAATCAGGAAGAGGGAGGGGGTTGATGGTGGCTCTTGTAAAAGTTAAAAGTTTATCGGGGCTAGATGCTTGCGCCGGCAGGGATTCTTTGTCAGTGATAAGCTTCCTCCGGGGCTGTTGGCTCCGGCAGATAATATTTTCATATGATAAGGTTCCTCCGGAAAATCAGGTATGCAGGTAGGAAGCTTCTCTGCACGTCTGCACCTTAGTGGACAGTTCTGAAGCTATTTCGGAGTTAGCTCTTTACGAGCAGGCTTCAGCTCCTAACATATCATATGACCCTGTCTACGGGTCAAGTAACGTTGGGTACCGCGGGAGACCCCAAAATCTGTAAGATAAGCGAGAGAAAAAAACGAGACTTTGCAAGGTTGTCAAAGTTTGATTTATTGAATTATGACAGCGGTTTTTATTTATTAAAAGGCGGGAAGAATCAGGAAGAGGGAAGGGGGTGGATGGTGGCTCTTGTAAAAGTTAAAGTTTATCGGGGCTAGATGCTTGCGCCGGCAGGGATTCTTTGTCCGTGATAAGCTTCCTCCGGGGGCTGTTGGCTCCGGCAGATAATATTTGCCTATGATAAGGTTCCTCCGGAAAATCAGGTATGCAGGTAGGAAGCTTCTCTGCATTTCTGCACCTTAGAGGACAGTTATGAAGCTATTTCAGAGTTAGCTCTTTACGAGCAGGATTACAGCTCCTAACATATCTCCATTCTTTACCTTAAGAAGGCTCGGGGAGATATCCAGGTAGAGTGGCACTATCAGCCGATTATGTGACCACCCCTGTCTTAGGAATCAACCTCTACAAGACCCTCTCCCTTACCCATCTCTGGATACCCTGGTCGTCTTCAGGGCTCCTGTCTTAGGTTTGTAAGAGGGGAGAGGAAGTTTCCCGTCTTTGGGGCGGCCACCTGGACTGGAACAAGCCAGCCTACTCTATAGCCTGAGGACAATAACTTATAGGGAGCAAAAGTCAAGCCAGTTGGCAGGTGCAGGAACAGTGGCAGAGGATGGGTGAGTGGGCGCAGGGTTGTCATCAGCTTTTTCTTCGATGGCCAAGCGATAATAATGGATTCGTGCTGTAAGTGAGGAATCTATTTGGGACTTAACAAAATTGGTTAATCGATTAAGCGCCCATGGCCAAAATGAAATTAGCAGGATCAATCCAAGGACGGGTCCCAGGAGAGTAGGTAATAAGGTGGACCACCAAAAAGGAGTGGACAACCAATTTCCATACCAGGATTTTTGTTGTTCACACTCCCTTTTTGTAAGCTATTTTTTTACTAATCTCATTAATTTAAACGTTTCCAAATTAGTGATTTTAATATTTTTTAAAGTTTAAAACCGGCACTGGGAGCTGGATCGTCAGCACTGGGATCTAGGCTGGTGCTTGTAAGTTTCTGAGATAAGCAAGCTGTATTCATAAATTCCTGAGGTTAGTAAGCTGGCTCCTAAACGCCTGAGATAAGTAGGTTGCCTGGTACTCAGGTAAGAGTAAGCAAGTTTAGGTCCATCAAGCTCTGATCGCTTCACTCCCTAAGGACTAAAGTCTAACCAGGAGTCTGTCAAGACTGCCACAATCCTTCCTTCTTTTATACAAAAAGAGGGGGAACCCCACTTGTAAAGGTGGGGGATTTTTTTAAGTATCTAATGTTTATATTTTTTGAAACCACCCAAGGTTCCAATAGGTTTGTCCATTATTGTTGTAAAATCTTACAATTCACCGATCCGCAGGTCTCTCCACCAGCCCTTCATTCTACCACGCCTCCTTTCCGCAGATTGTTCCCTAAGGCTTTGGGAAAGGGGCAGGCAGCCATTTCTCTGGAGATGTTTTTTTTACTCCAGTCAGGTTGTTTCTTTTCATGGGCTGACAGCTTATCCAGGGTACCTTTTTAATCCATACTAAACAAGCAGCAAGGCAAATTAGATGGATGTGCAGGCATTTAAACAATATTTATTATGGCAAGCTAAGCTGTGAGATAGATACAGATGTTTGGATTGGTATGTTAATCGCCATAAGTTGTGATTTTTCTGTAAAAGATGATAAGTTCTTATTGTGGCTTATAACATCTCCTATCCATTAGAGTATGTAAGCTTTTGGCATCAGTCATGAATTATTCTTCCAAGGAGAGAGCCAATAAGGCCAATTAAGATTTGGGATATGTTAGACACATGGCTGCCCTACTGTTGGCAAGCAAGGCCATCTTCGAGGCATTTGAGGTGCAGCTGTACTGACAGATGGAGGATTCTTGTTTGACTCAAGGAGATCAATATCCTGCTTTGACGCATTAGTGGCCTTTGGTAACACTCTCATGGCATTTTAAAGGCCAAACTGTACATTAGCAAGTGATGTGTCAAAATATTTTTTCATGTTTACAACAGGTCTTTTAAGCAACAGGGACTTATCACCTTTTCCTTGCTGATATTCCATTTTTTAGGGCAGTTGCAAAAGGCCTTTATAGTTTGGGGGCTTGTATTCCCCAACATCTCCTTGGCAGAAAAACCCATTGCTGATACCAAAGCTTTCCTCTATTAACACATTGTTGCTCAATTGGTACCTACTTAATAAAAAATTACATTTATATTTAGTTTTAGATAGAGAACCATCCTTATACAGTTTTCAAGTCTATCACTCAACCAAAGAAAGCAGTCACACCTGCTCTATAAGCATTTACCACTATAGCAGTTGACTCTAATTTAAAACAGTTGGGGGAATGACTTCACTCCTCACATTTTTTATCTTTTCATATAAAGGTGAAGGGTAGAAAGGTTTCTCAGCATCTGAAAGGTAAACTTTATCAGACCACATCATAAACAGTTATCACAAACAGAATTTAGAGAAATGTTTAATGTCTGTGACTCAGGCATAGTCTGAAGGTTTTCTTTTTTCTTCAATGTCAGATGGGTTAGCCCTCCTCAGTTGGGCTTTCTCCAGTCCATGCTTGGCAGTCAAAATATTTGGTGTATATTTTTAGACATTTAGGTTGGTGTTTCTACCTGTGGAAGCATACAAATCTCCTCCCATAGTTAGCTTTAAAAATATTAAAAATTTATAAAAGTTTGGGAATATAGAGGGAATATTATAACACCTCCCTCTTTTTTGATCAGTAAATGTCTAAGTTGTATTACAAACACCCATAAACAGGAACCAACATAGGTGTAAGTTTTTTATGCAAAATTCATCTAAACTGTCTACCCTTGACTGTTGTTTATTTGGGAAGTAAACTAAGACCTAATTTCCTCAAATTATCTTATAAGAAAAGGAAAAATGTACAAGGTGATACTGTATAAAATAGAATAATACAGAGACCATCTGTGCACCCCAATCTCAAAGCCACTTTTGGAAATTCAACACAGATTACAAATAAAGTAATTAACATCCTATATTTTTAATTAGTTTACATGTATTATACCATTTTAAACTGTAAACCTTATGGGGTGGATTATAATAGCTACCTTTTTTTTTTAAGTTTTTTGGGGTTTTTTTTTTTTTTTTTTTTTTTTTTTTTTTTTTTTTTAAAGAATTTTTTTAATAATTTAACTCTTATAAAATATATATATATAGTATATATATTTTATAAGTTAATTTATCATGTTCATCATCAGTTTAAAGAATTGGTATAGATAATGTCCATGAGAAGTTGTACCATCTTACCATTTTGATTAAGTTTAATAAATAAATTTGCCGTCTTAAGATGGGAAGGGCCCAGTTCCTAGCTTAGAAGGGCATTTGTTTTTTTAATAATTATCATGTCTATTAAACATAATAATAGCTTAGAACACAAAAAGGTACACTCATCCATTAGCACAAGCATGTGCGCGCAGCAGTACATTCATACACACGTACATACATAAGAAAGGTTTGTTAGGTTGACCTGTAAGAGAAGAAAGGCATATCGTTTGATGTCCAATGAGAAACGTGAAATTTTTATAATCTGTTATAAGGGTTATTTTTACATAATTAGAATATATGTCCTAGTAACTCATAAACAGCTGAGATCCATATGTGACTTCTTAGGCCCATTTGTAACCAATTGTCTTTAATGAACTATACATAAAGTTTACTAATTTTTTCCCCGTCCTGTCCCTTCTGGTTAACTACTCCCTAAGCTGATCCCTCTGTTAAGTCTAATCTGACTCTAATAATTATTTTTAAAGATGAAGGGATTCGGCCAAAAGTAGAACAGGCCAAAGTTTTTTGTAGTCTTGAAATGATCCATTTTGTCTTGCTATTAAGGACTTGGAAAAATAATAATTATTTATAATCAAAACATTGATAACTAATTTAATTATTTATTAATTATCAATAAATTATCATTAACTATTATTAGTCACAACAATAATTTTGAATAATAGCAGCCAACAATGAACAATTTATTATTATACTGAATTTTTATCAATTATTATTAATAAATTATGATCAATAACTAAGCTATCAATTCATTAATTCATAATTATCCTAAAATAATAATCAACAATTAATCATTAAACTGAATAATATGGATACTATAAACCCAATTAAAATTTTTAACCTAAAGAGTGGTATAAAACAAACATTTTTAATGAATTGAAAATCTATTTTTGTTAATAGTTAAATAGATTTAAACCTGTAGAACTATAATGAATTGAAAGCATGAACTTACACTCACTCACACACTTACACACAGCTTGAAGATGGGCCTAAAAGAAGCATAAAACAGTTTTTTATTTAAAGAATTTCTTATTGTAAATTAAACCAAATATCAATTTACGTTGTTAAAAGAGACTTTTTTCCATTTTTTCTTTAAAAAAAAGAGACAATTTATCGGACCAAGTTTGTTTTGTTAGAAATTTAAGGCCTGTAAAATTTTTTTAGAATTTAAGTTAAACATGTTGAGATGGATTTGAATCACTTAACTGATACAACTTGGTAGTGTGGAGGTCCACAGTCTGTCTTCGGAGGATTGGAATCAAGGCTACACTTTTAAAACACAATGAACACTGCCCAGGGCTGGGCTCTTGTCCTAGACTTTATGCTTCCCAGTGAAACGCAGAATACTGTAAAGCCAGCAATTCCCCCACCAGCCATCCACAGTTTCCGGAGCAGGAAAATGTAACAGCTTAATATTTTCCTTTTGTCTTTTCCAAGGCAGAGCTCGTGGGGGGGTCACTCTGTAGACTAGACGGTCCTGAACTCACAGCCATCCCTTTGGATTAAAGGTGTGGCCACCACCAAATCTGGAATTTACAAGCTCAACTTGCATCATAGAAGAGCCTTTAGGAAAATACTGCTTGCCTGCAAATGTCGCAGTCGGGCATGCCTGTCCTTATAGCCTTCGTGTGACATATTCCGCACCTGAGCTGTGCCAGAAGGGGAACCGAGGACCCCAGGCTGTAGAGGCAAATTTTAACCAGCAATTTCAAAAACACTTATCCTCTAGAAGGCAATTGATGGGAGTGGAGGGGCTCCTCTCGCAATTTTTTTGATAGCCCTCACCACCTGGGAAGCTGAGGAAAGCAACAGATGGCCCCAATCCAGGGAAGCCAAGCCAGCACTTAGGGGCTTGCATAATCGTGTCCCTCTGAGAGGGTGAAAACCCACAAGACAATGCAAGCTTCCCAAAAGCCTATCAGAGACCACGAAGTCAATAGAAATTCCTTTGTACTATTCCTTAGCCCCATGTCTTTAAGCTGATTTGGGAAGATGTTAAAGCTTTCTCGCAATGCACAACTTGAAACGCAAACCAAGACCATGGCAAACCCAAACAGCACAACAGTCAACAAACACATGCCATAGATCACAAAACAATTCCTCCTGGAAAATAGCTTCCTTGAAATGTAATTCCCCGTCTTGCAGAGATTTTAGCTTATCGAACTGGTTTCCAAAATCCACAGGTCCCTCTTTCCCAGATACAGTTATCAAGTAAATCATTAGATTCAAGCCTATTCATTTAAACAGCTCCATAAAACAAGTATGTTTAAGTAGTTTTAAACCCAAAACTTTAGCACATTGATGAAAACTCAAATTAGAGATGAAAACCTAAATCAGTGGTAAAAATGACTTCTTAAAGTTTGAACAGACTCAGAAATTTTATAAGTAATCGTTCTCTTGTACCGCAAAGACCCTGGCTGTTGCTAGGAATTAAAGGCGTGTGCCACATCACCCAGCCAGGAGAACCAAACATGAGCACAGTCTTCAGCGAACCTGACCCATTGACCCAAGTTCTTTGAGCCAATCCTTCCTTAACAATTTCCTAACACAAACACACAGTCTGCAAGCCTGATCAGCAAGGTGGGGGCAGACCCAGAGAGGTCCTTTTTCCTCCCATGAGGAGGAAGGGAGGGAGGAAGAAACAGGCTCAAAAATTCTTGCAGAAACATAACAGAGCCCCCAAAAAGCTGCCCCAGACTGCTCTCCCTTGCTCCTTGGAGGCAAGAGCCTGTAATGCACCGCTGGAAGCCATGCAACACCCCATTGATCCAGATGCCAGACCCAAAAATCAGTCTCTAGCAAAGATGGAAAGGTTGCCAGAGTGCTCAGGAATTTTTCAAGCTCTAAAGACCTCCTCCCAAGCCAGAACAAAATTCCTGAATAATTGCTGATGCAAAATTTACTAGCCTTTAAGAAGCAGATTATCTCTAGTCCTTTGAGATATCCACAAAAATCTCTAACCTGTCTTTTTTTCTCAATGCAGAGACTTAGAATAGGCTTTTTCTTTCCTTTATCAGCTAAAAACGCCAATTTTAGTCCCTTTTTGTGTTTATTCTTTTTTATACTTATTTTGGTCTTGTTTGTACATCCAACTTGTAGCCCCAGTGTCTGGAGCTCCCTACTGTAAGACGTTTGGCTTGATATACAAAGAATAGCCTGCCTCTTGTTTCCCAAGGGCTAGGATTAAAGGCAGTGCGCCCCGGAACGCCGCAGGTTCTCATCCACGTCCTTACACAGATAACTCACATCAACCTTTAGAAAACTAGTTTAGAAGTTTTTGTAGAGAACTTAGGAACCCGGGTTCAAAATTAGGGCCTTTGAAAAAAAAGTTTTAAGAGGCATGCCAGAAAAGTAAGTAAAAAAAAAAAAATTCAAAAGAAATATAGAAAGAAAAAAAAACTTTTGATGCTTTTAACAGAAACCAACAGAAGAAACAAAAATCAGACACTGAGAGAACATTTACCACACAGAAGCTAGCATAAGACTTAGCGAGACAAAATAGCCACATGAGGAGAAGAGTTAAACACAGACAGCATAGCATAGCATTATGACATTTTTTATTAACTCCATTAAAACACTTTTGTACTCAAAGTCACCAAATGTTGGATTGATTTACTAAATGTCTGTTTTCACCTTAACTAACAGTTATATTAAGCAGGGCCTGTGCCTGCGCATCTTAATATGATGGATTTTTGTATTTTTTTTTTTTTTTTTATTTTTTCTTGCTATCGACTTACTCGGTCTCTTTCCTTCTGGTTCTGTCTCTCCCTTATAAGAGTTGGAGACATAGCCTCGTTAAATCTTTTTCGGTGGTTTTGTAATGGGATAGGGCTTGTGGGGCGAGCTCAGCTGTCCCGCTGGGAGGTGTTGCGAGATGGCGAACGCCGTGCGGTCTTCACTCTGCGCGCCTTCTGCACCAGTGAGCTCCTTGCACGTAGCCCGCCCCTGGGCGAACTCGAGTGGGTACTTGGAGAGGGGTGGACCACAGATACGCTGTGGGGGGCTGCGCCTGGGAGCCGGCATGGACCGCGCTTAGGGGAGCGAAGAGGAACCAGTCAGCCTGCTGGAGAAAGTAAGATTCCCCGACACGGCATCACAAGTTTGGCTGCCAAACCAAGGGGGGGCGAGCTGCTTTATAGGGCCACGAGGAAATGGATCATCTTCTTGGGGGGCTGAACGGCAGTAGGCCTGGGGTGTCTGGCCTAGGGCAATTGGGTGACCGGAAGCGCCCGCAGAGCGACCTCCCGTGCGCGCGGCGGGGGGGGGGTTCTGAATTATCTCCTTAATAACCGTCTTTGGGTGAATTGAGGGTCCATTACAGGACCACCCAGGGAATGTATCTCCTATGATATAATAAAAATCTCGTTACTCTTTTTTCTTAATACCCGATTCCTCCATCCCCTGAAAGCATGCTTAAAGTGTGAATAAATTTCTCTTCTTTAGACAGCAAATGGGCCCTCTTAATATGAGCCAGTTGGCCTATCTTTAATATGAGACAAAGAACTACTCACTTCTTACTTCTCGAGGATTCTGCACTCCGTGGGTGGCGGAGGTTCCTCTCTTTCCCGAGGTTTTCCACGCTCCGCTGATGGCGAAGCGCCCTCTCATTTACTGAGGTTTTTCGCGCTCCTCTGATGGGAGGCGACCTTCGGTCTTAAGTCGTCCAGCCGACGGACCTCCTGTTCCTTGTCTGGTAGAGGGGTCCCTTACCTCAGAGCCCCACTCGTCGGACGCCACTAGGACCCCTGTCCTCGGGTACATGTAACGTACTTTGGTACCGAGGGAACCCCCAACCTGCAGATAAGACGAGAGAAAAGACGAGACTTTGCCAGAGTTGTCAAAGTGCTGATTTATTCGAATTATGACAGGGGTTTTTATTTATGTAAAAGGCGGGAAGAGTCAGGAAGAGGGGTGGGGTGTGCGTGGCTCTTGTAAAAGTTATTAAAGTTTATCGGGGCTAGCTTGCTCTTGCGCCGGCAGGGATTCTTTGTCCTGATACCAGCTTCCTCCGGGGCTCTGGCTCCTGGCACGACCAAATATTTGGCATATAATAAGATTCCTCGCGGAAGGCATGGCAGGTAATGCAGGTAAGGAGAGCTATCTCTGCAAGCAATTGGTCTGCACTTAGAGGTACAGTTCTGAAGCTATTTTCAGCAGGTTAGCCTCTTTACGAGCAGCTTGCAGCTGCCTAACATACTTAGCCTTTGTTTTTTTTCTTTTTTGGGTCTTTTTGAGACAGTGGTCTTCCGCAGTGTAGGCACTCAGCTGTCGCTGGGAACTCAGCTAAAGTTGAATTCTGTAGGATCAGGCTGGCCTTAGAATCAGACAAAGATCTGCTGGTCTGCCTCCAAGTGCTAGGATTACAAAGGCGTGCGCCCCAAACGCCCGGGCTAAGTACCTTTTAAAAATTACTTGAGTTTAGGACAATTGCGTACATATAAACGTCTGCAGTCAATGCTTGTTTGATTGGGATTTATAATCAACAATATGGGTGTATTTGGGGCAGAAGTCAATCGCCATCTGATTGAAGGGATATAGATTATAATTATTTAAAGGCACCTTAATCTTGAGATTGTCTTGGAATTTGGTGTCGTAAGCACTTGACATTTATCTTTATATTTTTTATTTATTTTATTTTTTTTTTTCTCTATTGTGTATGAATAGTACTGTCGCAGGGCATCTGGCAGTGTGTCGCGTTCGATGTAAACGCTTCTGTCCCTTCGACTAGGTATTTCAACCGTAGTCGCAACACGTCCGCGGAGGTCAGAAGACGGGGTCGTGGGATCCCGGAGCTGGTCCTACCTGGATGAGATCTCGTATTAGGCGTAACGGTTCTCAAGCCCGCATGTGGGTGCTGGGGTATCGAACCCAGGTCCTCTGCAGAGCAGATCGGTGCTTCTTAACTGGCTAGCCGCACATTTTAGTGTGTGAGGATAGAGCAGTGGTGAAAGGCTGCGGATGAGAAGCGCAAGAGGCGACATTTATTCTTTAAATTAACTCTCCCAGTCTTCCACTATCAGCTAGTGTCCTGTGCTTGTGTCCCAGGACCTTTTACTATAAAATATTTAGCACTGGTTTCCTCACGCTTCATTCGACGGCAGCTCCTTCTAAATTTCCTTGTAGTCTTATTATTTTTATATTGCCCAAACTTAATAATTTATATGATTCACTTTGGTTTTATGTAGCAACTAATAGAAATTGGAAGCAAGGCTAAAAAAATCTTTTTACAGGGCTGGAGAGTAGGCCTAAACGGGCGGTTAAAGAGGCCGACTGCTCTTCAGCAGAGGTACCCGCAGGTTCGCATCCCCAGCCCCACATGTGCCGCCGAGAACCGTCTGTAAACTCCGCAATTCCAGGCGAACCAAGTTCCAGGGGAATCCCGACACCCTCTTTCTGACCTCCCGCGGCATTGGCACGACAGGGTGGCAGCAACCTACATGCTTAGACAGTACATTTCAATACACATACAGAAATATAATAAAAAATTAAAAAAAAGATATTAAAAAAAAAAATTCTTTTTCAAACATCCCTTTAGACAAGAGTGTCTTTACTACTGAGGGTCCTTAAAAGCCTTCCCCAGGGCTGGGAGAGCATCTGTGAAGCAAGTGTGAGTCATGGGTTCAGTGTTCATACTGCAAAATAAATAAACTATAATTCTTCTAGACCACGCAGTTACGGGCTAAAAGACCTTTACGTTCATGCTAAGTATGTGTTTTGTGTTACTTATTATTTGTATGTATTTGTATATTTTTATTTCCTATGATTTTGTAAGAGGCTATGATTTTACCATCCAAAGAAATGGACTTCAAATAGATCAACCTCCTGAAATTGAAAATCTCCATCTTCGTTGCGAAGTGCATAGTAATTGATAAACGATAATGCAGAGGGTATCATTGAATTTGACCCAAAGTATACTGCCTTCTCAGGTAGGTTCAGTTGGCTTTTCCTAACTTTGACACCATTTTCTGAAATGTGAAAGCATCTGAACTATCAGATGGAAATCGTTTGGTTTGAGAAGCAAGCAAAAGTACCTTTATCATATTGGTGATTTACTTATTTTTAAAATGCTATTTTCATGGGGCTTGGAGGAGGTATGGACTATGGCGGTCTAAGAATGGGCCGAGCCTGGCTGCTTGCAGAGCGAAGCCGGGTTCGATCCGCTGGCAGTGCTACCTAAATCTGCACAATGGATGGCGGGAGAAACGACATGAGTGCTGAAAACTCCAAATTCCAAGGAGTAAGCTCCGTTCGCGTGGGAATGCCCGACGCCGACGCCTTCTGACTGCTTCGTTTGATCGGCTGGGGCATTGGCACGACAGAGGGTGGCAGGGGCAGACTTGCATGCAGACAGATTTACCACCTTCTTAACACATATGTACATAAATAAAAATTAATCAAAAATCTATTTTCAATTGCGCATTTAGGTAGTCTTGAACCATTCTGTATTTGGCAAAACCAAATGTTTACTCAATTTTGATAGAATGATCTTTAATTTTAAGCTTATTTAAATGTGTCTGTTTAAAGCATTTTTAAGGTGTTGGAGAGAGGTCTCAGTGGTTAAGAGTGCTCGCTCCTCTCACAGAAGACCTCAGGGTTTGATTTCTAGCACTCACATTGGGCAACTGCCTGTAATTCCATCTCCAGGGGATCTGTCACTCTTGTTTGGCTTTTGGGGATAACACACACACACACACACACACACACTCACACAAATAAAAATAAAAATAAGATAAAACACTTTATTTTATTTTTAAAAGCATAGCCATTAAACTCTACTAGTGGAGAAAATGTGGTAGTCAACTGGGAAGAAGATAAAACACTTTAAAGAAAACCTCTCAAATTATGAGAAACACATGGCAGCTAATATCCATCAATAACTCCAGTTCCAGGGGATCAAATGCCCTCTTCTGACCTCCATAGGCATTGCCCAATACAGATACACTTTCATACATGAAGGCAATACCTTCATACACATAAAATAAAAATAAGTACTTTTTATAAAATGTCAGTTATCTAGCCACTCTGAAAGTTCTAAAACATCACCCGTGGTGTTTCTTTCTAAGGACTTTCTGGAAGACCACTGTTTTGTGACCTTCACTCCATTCTTGGTAAAATTCACTTTGCATTTTTTTTTAATTTTGGTAGTGACAATTTCTTGATTTTCTTTCATTCTTAAATGTTCTCTATTTGAGATTTTCCAATGGGTTGCTCATCCAAACACCCAAAAGCACACACACATGCTCATGTCTGAAATGTCTGTGAGCATGTGGATCTGTGTGTGCAATAAATGAGTTTTTTTTTTCTCTTCACCCATTTTCATTAATTCACTGTTTCTGGGAGAATGTTTGGTAACACATATCTAAAACGTAAATAGTTATTTAGCCAAACATATTTGGTGCCTATAAATAATATCTTAATATGCAGAGGCTGGCAGGGATAAAGATGGAATACACTTAAAAACTTTAAATTGAAATAAAATATGGAGGATTTTTTTTACATTATTTAATACATTTTACAAGATCTGAAAATATGAGCTTGTATATGTAGACTGTAAAATATTCATATGATAGCTGTCAAGATGGCACAGTAGGTAAAGGTGCTTGCTGCCAAGACTGACAACCTGAAGCCAATCCTCAGAACACACATGGAGGAAGAGAGAATGAATTCCTGTGGGTATTCCTCTGACCTCTACACATGTGCCACGGCATGTGTGTATGCATATATATGTGTGCACACACAGGCGTGAAAAATCATGGGATATAAGTTAATATAAGTATACAAGTTAGGTTTACCCACACATGTTACTTGTATTAAACTACATGTGTGGACACAATACAGAATTGCTTCTAGAGTCCTTGTCTGTGCATTCTCAGAGTCTATCTACCATTGTCTTAAGCAAGAGTCATTTATTTGTGTTTAGCAGAGAAAGAATGCCCATGCTCATGATGGCATTAGTTGCTTAAATTCTTTTACTGACCACTGAGATTTTAACATCTGGTCTATTATATTATTCATAAAAAACAGTAGCCACAAAACTTTTAGTAGTTATTTTTTACTATGGAAGAATTGAGACCCTACTCTGAATCATTATTTTTTAATTGCCTAGTTTAATATGACTGAGTCGGGCTGGAGAGATAGCCTAGCAGTTAAGAGCACCGATTGCTCTTGCAGAGGACCCGGGTTCTATCCCCAGCACCCACATGGCGGCTAAGAACCGTCTTTAACTCCAGTTCCAGGGGAATCGGACGCCCGCCTATGACCTCTGGGGCATTGCACGACACGGGTGCACAAACCTGCATGCAGACAGTACATTCATACACATACAAAAAAAAAAAAGTCTTTGAAACGTCAGTCGATTTTTCTAGCATGCCAGTTAATTCCACATTTCCGTTACAGTGGAGGAAGATGGGGGGATGATCAGGATTCCGGTGCAGAGGATCCACGGAGCTTACGGCCAGGTGTCTGTCGATTTCATCTCCCAGAGATCCTCTGCTGTTCCCGGAAGTGTCCGTTATCTACTGCATGGTAGTTCAGTCACCTTCCAGCATGGACAGAACCTAAGTTTCATAAATGTCTCCATCATTGGTAACAGTGAAAGGTTGGTCGTATACGAAGCAGGGGGCATACACAAAGGATGGGCATTGTGATTTAACTTCTGAATGCATGCTCTGTGTTGATAATATGTGTTGCTACTGAGAAACAACACGAGAGTGAGATTTGGTAGTTCTGGGGAAGAGAGAGGATGGGCGACCACTGTGGTTGTATATGTTATTTCATCTCAGATAGAGGGGATAATTTCTGTTCCTTACACAGTCTAGTCAGGCTGTGGCCATTTTTGAAGCAGGAAGCAATTTTTTTTTTTTTTTTTTTTTGGTTTTTTGGTAGGTCTCCCTTGTAGCCCCAGCGTCCTGGAACTGCTCTTCAACCAGGCTGGCCTTGAACTCATAAAGATCCGCCTGCCTCTGCCTCCCATGTGCTAGGCGTGCGCCACCATGCCCGGCAGGAAGCAATTATTAAAAACAGAGGGTAGCTTAAGAACTGGATTATGGGATCTTGATGTTGATCGTATTTTTTTCTGAGCACCTTCTTTTTGGTGTGTGGCTACTGTGCCTTGAATATGTATGACCAATTTGGAAAATGACTAGTTATTTGGATTTTACAAGCATTTTAATGTGTTTAGACTCACAGAATTGTTTCTTCTTGCTATGCAGTGAATTTGAGGAGCCCATTGAAATTCTGCTCACTGGAGCTTATGGTGGAGCGGTCCTTGGGCACCACCTAGTGAGCAAAATCACAATTGCCAAAAGTCGCTCTCCCTTTGGGGTCATAAGATTTCTCAATCAAAGCAAAATTTGCGTTCCTAACCCCGATTCCACAATGGTTTTACACTTGATACTGGAGCGCACTGGAGGACTCTTGGGAGACGTTCAGGTAGAGTTATTCTTCCTGCGGTTTAAAAAATAATTTTGATATACTGTGCTTCATGTTAGTTAGGTTTCTTATTCCCCAGATGCGTTTATTAATTAATTTGTAAATGTTAAATGGCTTCTGAATCTGAGGAAGCCTGTAAACATGTATAAGGAAGGAATTTGTTCTTGGGAAATTTGAGAGCAAGTTAAAAGTAAATGAATGATTCTGGTGAAATAATCAATTGGACATGTATTTATTGACTATTTGCTGTGTGCCTAGGTGGAGAACATACTTGGGAACAGACATGCTCTCTGTTCTCACAGAATTATTGTGTTCATTTTAACAAACAGTCTTGAATAGTACAACAAGCTAGTAGAAAGGAGGGAGGCTTCCCCCCATCCTCTACTGGCCTGCTGGTTGCCTTCAATTAGGAGATAAGAGTGTGTTGATTTGGGCAAAAGAAATACTATATCCTGGAGAGGAGTAAGCCTGACCTGTTTGTAGTAGGGGAGGTCCTCATGGTTAGACACGGATAATACTGTAAGTGGATCAGAGGTTCCAGTAGGAGTTTGATTACACAGAACCGTTTAGGACATGTTAAAGACTTTATTCAAAATAAAATAGCATCCCATTAAAGGAAATTTAAACAGGTAAAATGTCATTATATTTTTACTTAAGTAGCTCGTGCATGGTTGCTGTGTGGAAAATGGATTATGAGTACATCAGAGAGGCAGAGCGACAGCAGGAAAGATGGCTGGGAAGTTGCTGCCCTCTATTTCAGTGGAGAGAGATGATGAGATGTGCCTAGTTCATTGGCTAGATGTGGAGGCTGGGGGAGGAGAAATCCAGAGCTAGAGTTCAAATAGTAGTACTGCCTTGTAGTACTTATTAGCTGGGATGAAAAATTAAGCATTCTGCTTTGCAGGTGTTAATTTGAGACGCTGCTGCACAAGCCAATAGAGGGTGGCATAGTCAGAGTATGTGTGAATGCTTGTTGTTATGTGACCTGGGCTAGAGACAGGCAAGGAAGGTGTTGGTTCCTGGATTGTAGGGATCAGAGGAAGGAAGACTGTGAAGTAAAAGAAGAGGAAACCTGGGAAGGCATGTGTTCTATAAGCATTCTGTGAGCCCCAAAAGATGGGACCTGTCTCCAGCAGGGGTCAGCTATGCTCAGTGCTGCTAAAAGACTGAATGAGAAGCAAAAAGAAGCATGGTCTTTTCCCTCATAGATAGTAAGACAACTATACAATTTGAAATTGTAGAAACCTAAAACCATATTAATTTAATTCAAGCACATGTTTCTGATTAGACTTTTGAAAACTTCCATTCATTTTTACAATAGGCTTTGGTGTCTTATTCCAGTATGTTCTGCTTGGCAGAATTTCATGCATAGAAGAAGAACCCTGAACTCAGGAGCTTTCAAGTATTTGCAATATGTATTTTTAAAATGTATTTTTGTTGTCTTGTGATAATTGCAAATTATTATTTTTTCAACTTTTATATTTGGAATATTATTTTAAGCAGAGCTGAGTTGATAGAACAGGGTTTAGCTTGATACATCCTAGAGTAGTTTCATATATGGATTTATGTTTAATTACATATACTCTAATAATCCCTTACTTAAAATTGATCATTCTTACTAAAACTCAAAATACCTTACAGGTGAACTGGGGGATTATAGGGCCCAATTCTCAGGAAGCCTTACAACCACAGAATCCAGACATTGCAGACCCAGTGACTGGAACCTTCCACTTTGGAGAGGAAGAAGGTGGAGTGAAAACCATCTTTTTGACAATCTACCCTCATGAAGAAACTGAAGTTGAAGAAACTTTCATAATTCAACTTAAACTTGTCAAAGGAGAAGCTAAATTAGACTCTAGAGCTAAAGATATTACATTAACAGTAAGTTTGATTATGTCCCACAAAATTCCAGGTTTAGTGATTTTATCAGAAAATACATGTATATTGTTTGAGACTTTTTCTTAGATATTTTATTGTACTCTACTTATTTTACAAAGGTAGTTGTTATGTCATTTTGTTAACTTAATACTTAAAAATTTTTATTTTATTATTTTTTATGTGTATGAATGTACTGTCTGCATGTAGATTGGTGCACCCGTGTCGTACAATGCCGTGGAGATCAGAAGAGGGTGTCAGATTTCCCTGGAACTGGAGTTAAAGATGGTTCTTAGCTGCCATGTGGGTGCTGGGAATCGAACCCGGGTCCTCTGCAAGAGCAGTTGGTGCTCTTAACCGCTGAGCCATCTCTCCAGCCCCAACTAAATACATTTCAACTGTCTTGTTTTGATTTTTCAGTTGACATGAGTAGCATTCCTTTTCAAGTTATCTAGACATATGTCATCATTTTGTAACAATTGCATGATATACTAAAGGAGACTTGTATACAATTTATTAATTTCATTGTTGATTAAGATTAAGGGGCAACCCATAATTCATTCATTAGTAGATTTCTGTCAGCACAAACCAGAATGAATAACTTGAAAAACCACTTTAATATCCTTAAAAATATTACTTAAAAATTATGTGTCGTGTGTGACTTCAAATGCTTATGTTGAACTGAAAAATTTTAAACTACATGAAGAGACTGGAGATGT
Source organism: Rhizomys pruinosus (assembly GCA_009823505.1). Taxonomy (NCBI): domain Eukaryota; kingdom Metazoa; phylum Chordata; class Mammalia; order Rodentia; family Spalacidae; genus Rhizomys; species Rhizomys pruinosus. Next base: position 79,302 of record VZQC01007198.1, on the reverse strand, counting down.
GTTGATTTTGTAGAATGATTGCTTTGTGTGCATGAAGCCCTAGGTTTGATCCCCATTTCGCCATATGCCAGGCGTGGTGATGTACACATAAAATCACAGCACTGGGAAGTTTGAGGAAAGAGAATCAGAAGTTCAAGGTTATCCTTGGGTGTTCAGGAAGTTAAAGACCAGTTTAGTATACACGGGACTCTTAGAACAAATAATAGCGCAAAGTTCTTATAATTTCTCTGGGTCAAATGGTCTCATTTTCAATATTAGTTAATCAAATACCCTGATTATTGATAATTTTGTGGAATGCTAAAATACTTATTTTAGAATATTAGAGAAAAATTTGTCATTGAGGAATATTTGGCAATTCTAGAAGAGACATTTGTTATATCATGTGAAACACTGAATCTTTGTCAGAAAAATGTATAAAAATTGTCAGGTGATGCAGCTCATGCCTTTAATCCCAGGACTCTGGAGGCAGAGGCAGGGATTATATATAACTATATATAAATATATATGACTATATATAATATATATATATATCTACTTTATATCATAGGTAATAGAGAACAGTCCATTAAAACCAACTGGCTGAATGTGGAAAGCATAAGGCAAATAAATAAAAATTCACACCAGTTATTTTTGCTTTGCCTCAGTGAGTTACAAATTTCTCATTACTTCCATTGCCTTTGGAGGATAAGAATCTATTTGTTCTATATTGGTAGATTATATTCAAATATTACTTCTGAGTATAATTTCCTCTGCTCATCTGTGTGTTAATATAGTAGATATTATAATTTCCTCATGATTATTATATATTCTGTTCACTTCCTGTTCATGTTTCTCAGATACAAAAGTTTGGTGATCCAAATGGAGTTGTTCATTTTGCTCCTGAGTCTTTACCTAAGAAAACATATTCAGAACCACTAACATTAGATGGGCCCTTGGCCATTTCTTTCTTCGTCAGAAGAGTTAAAGGCATCTTTGGAGAGATTACGGTATTACTTTTCATTTGATTTTCCCAAACACAGTTTGCCTAACACATGTAGTTGGTAGGGAGGAGAGACAGAGAAACTTCATGTTCTAGTTAAAGTCTTCAGAGGTTGTAAGAGGCTACCCTTTGCATTCTCCAGCCACCATCAGCCCTTGATACTTTCTCTAAATCAAATTTGGTTATAGTGATCTAGAAAGACGCCACTCACTCATCATGAGGGGACAGACTATTTTGTATTCTATTATTTGCTCTAATATGAAAACTTCTCTGTCAAACCCCTCAGTAGTTTTTATAAATTACTTATATTTATTGAAACTTTATCACATAAAGTTTTTATTTAGCAAATGTTTGTTTAAGAGTTGTGTTTTTGTGCTTATTCATGTCTTTGGAGGTTCTTGTAGTTTGGGCTAACAGATAAAAGTCATCTGTTTGAAGAAATAATCATTTGTCTCACATTTCGTGAAGTTTTTCTATATCCTTAATCTCTTTTCCTGTATTGATGATTAGCTGGTATTTTTTTATTTGGAAACTTTGTGGTTCGGTGGTAACAACATTTATGAAGTCGTGTTTAATTCTTGGTATTTCCTGGCATGATAGACTTTATCTTTTCAAACTGGGCTTGTATATTAAAATCAAGCATAACAATCATATTTTAATAATCCTGTCCTTCAAATTGCATATGACACTCTGAAGGAATTAATACATTTCCAGAATATCATATACTTAGAGAATTTGTTTGAATGTCCACATACATAATTTTCTTTCTGAACATTATAGAAGAAATATAATTGAAAGATTTCTGGTTTAATATATGGAATTATGTAACTGTTGAATTTTTTTCCCCCTTCATTACAGGTTCACTGGGAACTAAGCAGTGATTTTGATACCACTGGAGACTTTCTTTTCACCAGTGGATATTTTACCATTGCTGACGGAAAGAGTGAAGCTACCTTTGATGTCCATTTGCTGCCAGATGATACTCCTGAGATAGAGGAAGATTATGTGATCCAGCTTGTTTCTGTAGAAGGTGGCGCAGAACTGGATCTGGAAAAATGTACCACATGGTTCTCTGTGTCTGCAAATGATGACCCACATGGCATATTTGCCTTGTACTCAGATCACCAGTCAGTAGTGATCAAGCCAAACCTTATTAGATGCATCCAAATTAATATAACCCGGCTTGCGGGGACATTTGGTGATGTGGCTGTTAGACTTCAAATATCTCATCATAAAGAAGAGCCAGTTGCTTTTGAAAATGCAGAGAGGCAGCTGGTGATCAAAGATGGTGCCAGATATGAACTGGACTTGGTGCCCATGAAGAGTCAGGTTTGTGGCATTTCTTCAAAATCCTGATAATTCTAGCAGAACTCCAGGAGAGCCCCTGGTTGCCTCATAATCAGTTGAAAGCCTTATTCTGACATTTAAAGGTAACCACAAAAGTGCTTGACAAAATGAATAGTATGTAATGGATGCACATTTATAGAGTATGAGTGAAGAACTAGATTTCTGTTTGGAAATAGTAGATTTTGTCCAGACTGGGCCATGCACGTATTTAGTAGTTACAAAGTTGAAAGGTCAGTGTAATGAGAACTGGTGCATGTTTCCTGACTCACACAGCTATATAAGCATAGACTGATAAGTGCTTCTGTAAATGGAACATGGAAACTGCCAGGATTGTCTGAGATGGCAATGAGAAAGAAGACTGGGTAGCAAAATGCTCTACATTTGGTGTAAGAGTGATAAGAATGTGGGGATTTGGAGTTGATGAGATGGCTCAGCACATTAGGGTACCCTGTGGGTAAGAAGTCTGCCTAGATTAGAGAAAAGTATGAAGGTACATTGGGAAACAAGAAGGGAATCTCAAGGTCATCAGGAGAGTGTATTTCCTCTGTTGAGGGATGAAGAGTGGAATTCTCAAGCCTTTAATAAGTGCCCAGATCAGTTCAATGAAATGTGAGGAGGTTTGGAGTACTGTTCTCATAAAGTTATGGTGGTCAGCCTGTGCTAGCTAAGAAAGAACTAGACCAGAGAGTAAAATTTGTCCTTCTTTAGTAAAGAAGCTTTCCCCTAAGTAGCCAGGTTGATGGGCATGCCCAGAGTTGTAGAGGTCAGGGAAGTGTTGAAGAATCATACCATGGTCTGTTTCCCCTGTAGATCAGAGCCATGGATTACAGAGAGGAAAGCTCTCATCGAACGTGAAGGTCAAGTTTTTAATTCATGTACTCTTGTCTTTTATATTTCTGAAAATGACAGCTCTAAGTTCTATTTAGAATATTGTCAAAGGATGGTAGAAAGAAAGCCCACAAGACACCAACAGGAAAAATGAAGTACTTTTCTATTAGCTTCATAGAAGTATGTGTAAACATACCATCAATGGCAACCAAGCTCCCCGCAGAATCGGCAACATGCCTATTACGAAAGTCCGCACTTGCCACGCAACCTTGTAATGTTTTGTACATCTAGGTCTTCGCTTTGTTGGTATTTAATAAAAGGAAAACTTTGGGACTGCTTAGTGACGCATTGGTTTCAGAGCCATTCCTGTGTTTCTGTAGCTCTATAGGAAATTGATTCAATGTCAAGACTCTCATTTATCAATTTGTATCTTATGCCTAAAAATGAAAGTGTGAAAAACTGAGAAAATGAGAAGAGTGTTAAGTTAATGAGAGCCTTATTATGTAAAGCATTTACAAATCAGGAAATTAAAAAAAAAAGACCTAACTTAGTCAGGCATAGTGGTGCGTGCCTGACTTTGCAGGGAAAGGCAGGAGTGTCCCAAGTTTGAGGCCACCCTGGGATATATAGTGAGACCCTTCTCAGAAATACTAAACAAAAAAGGCAATGCAGAGTAAGAAACCAGGGAGTGTCTGCATCGCAGCCTTCCTCCCAAGGCTCAGAGATCATTGGGGAAGAGGAGGCGGGAAGGCTGTGACCACCACAGGTGGTGGACGACTCCTGTGAAATACTCTTTACAAAATGTGACAGGGCCACACCATACAGCAACATAAATCAGCTGTTACTGCAGGCACAAGACCTGCACAAGATTAACCAGCCAAAATCCAGGCATGGATGGGAGAGAGGCTCACAGGGTCCCAAGAACAACTCATTAAAACTCCCAAGTGCCTATTCAAATGAGTCTAGTCTCCCTTCTGTAGAGAGCCAGCTTTCCCTCACATCTATTATTGGCAAATGACTGCTACCAAGGGAGGGAAGATTTCAGTTTTCTTAACGGATATGGCCCCAAGAGGCTTCCCATGTTCCAATGGATAGCCCTATACCCACACACATACAACACTCAGTGGACTCAGTGGATCTAAAAAGAGTACATGCTGCTGGGAGGAAGAAGTGGTGTCAGGGACAAGAGAGGAGGTGGAGGGGAGGAGTGGGGTAGTGGGTAGATTTTATCAGAAAACAGGCATGTTTAACATTTCTACACAGCAAGTTAAAAATTAAAAATATTTCCCTACATTCATAATATCACATCCTGACCACATCCAAGTCATAATTCGTGGCGGACCCTAGAGATCATTGCTTTAACTTTTTAAGGAAGCGATTTGTATCATTTTATAGTAAGGGTTCATTTACCAACAAGGTTTGGCATAGAGAAGAGAAGAACAATCTGTTATTTGTAGTCCGAAATGCTTGGAGTACAAATTTCTCTTCCATTGCAGAAAAACAAAATATGTAAAGCACATTCTAGGGGCTGATATGCCTGATCCTCCTGGCCGTCAGGTGGTTCTAATGGCACGTGGAGCATTTTGAAGGACAGCGGTCACTTTTTCATTTCACATGGAAATCTTCATCATTTTATCTCTAATGATACTAGATCTTTTTTTTTTTCCTCTAAATATCTTTAATTACGTGGAGGTTTGGCAGTTATCTTTCAACAGAGCTCTTAAAAAAGTCATAAACTCCAAGTTCAGTTGCAAATTTTTCCTGAACAAACAAGTGTTTCACATTTGCTGGCCTTTTATGGTGACAAGTGGCGCTTGGCAGTGTGCTACCTAGCATTTTCCTAATAGCACCATATTCCTTGTAACATATACGTGGCTGTTTGATGCTTACCAACAGTGAATGCAAATTACTGGTCTCTTTTTTTAAATTGATGTTTTGTGTATTTCAGACATCGTTTCTCAGTTCAGTTTAGACATACTTCCTTTTCCCTTTCCCCCACCCCAGCCCAGATCGTGCATTCTACCATAACTGTCCTGCATCTTTCTCTCAGTCTTTTTTTTTGTGTTTAGGAATTCAAATTTTCCTCTATTAATTTTATATTACTCTAAAATATGAATAATACTCTCCACTCATATACAGTAATTACAGAGTCTGAAATAAGTGGTGGGTGGATTCTAGAGCCCCTTGAGAGATTTACATTATAAAAATATAGTTGCTTTCAGATAAACAGAAATATAACAATAATGTTGTTCAGCTTGCCTTTCATCTGGGGGGATTTGGTGTTAGCATCCACAAATGAGGGAAACCACTGTTTGTTTTTCTGGGACTGTGTTATTTCACTTAACATAATGGCTTCAAGCTCCATCCATTTATCTGTAAAGTTCATGATGTCATCTTTCTTTACCACTGAGTAGTACTCCATTGTGTAGATGTACCACATTTTTGTCATCCACTTATCTGTTGAGGGGCATTTGGGTTGATTCCAGCTCTTTGCTGTTGTGAAGAGAGCTGCAAAAAATATGGATACCACAAAGATACATGCACATCCATATCTTTTGTAGCTCTCTTCACAATAGATCTTCTTTTTAAAAAGCTTTTTATTTTTATCTTAATTATGTGTGTGTGTGTGTGTGTGTGTGTGTGTGTCTGTGTCTGTGTGTCTGTGTGGGTATGTCCGTGTGAGTGCAGGTGTCTTCGGAGGCCTGAGGGGCCAGATCCTGATGGAACTGTTGTCACAGTAGGTTGTAGGATGCCTGATGTGGTTGCTGGGAATTGAACTCTGAATTGAACTCTAGAAGAGTAGTACATACTCTTAGTAGCTGAGCCATCTCTCCAGCCCTGATACTTGATTTTCTTTTTTTTTTTATTAATTTTATTTATTTATGTATGTGTATGAATATACTGTCTGCATGTAAGTTTGTGCACCCGTGTTGTGCAATGCCGCGGAGGTTAGAAGAGGGTGTCATATTCCCCTGGAACTGGAGTTCTCCCGGAATTGGAGTTTCAGACGGTTCTCGGCCACCATGTGGGTGCTGGGGATCGAACCCGGGTCCTTTGTAAGAGCAGTTGGTGCTCTTAACCGCTAGGCCATCTCTCCAGCCCCCCCCTTTTTTTTTATTACTGATACTTGATTTTCTTAGTACCATATTTGAATTATCATCTATGAGTGTCTTAATATCTGAATCTATTTTAATTGCTTTTATAATTTTTTACTAAAGAGTCATAAAACTTTACTAGCTGATGTATATAAAAATTTCTGATTTTCTGCACCTGATAACCTATTTCAAATCTTATGAGTTGCTCGCTTTTTATATACATTCCAGGGTGTGTGACATAAAACTGAACCTGGTCATCTTTTTATTTCACATGTCTGTCTGTCTGTCTGTCTGTCTGTCTGTCTGTTTTTGAGACAACGTCTACCTGTAGCCTCAGCTGGCCTGGAACTCACTATGTAGACCAGTTTGGCCTCGATCTCACAGAAACCTGCCTGCCTCTTGAATGCTGGGATTAAAAGCGAGCATCACAAGGGAATCTTAATGGTATGGTTTACAGTGACGCTTGGTGTTCTTAATGCCCTATTTGAATTATGTGCTGGTTAGTTTTTATCAACTTGGTGTAAACTAAAGATTTTGGGAAGAAGGAGCCTCTGTTGAGAAACTGATTCTATTAGATTGGCTGTGGGCATGTCTGTGGGTCATGTTCTTAATTATTCATTGATATGGGGGGGTCCCAGCCCACTGTGAGCAGTGGGCAGGAGGGCCTGGGCTGTGTAAGAAAAGTAGCTGAGCAGGCCCGGGGGAAGCCTCAGGTTCCTGCCTGGAGCTCCTGTTGGAGATATGCAGGGATATTTTACAGCATAAGTTATTTCTATTTGTATCCAGATACTCATCAAAGGCGATTTTTAAAGATCTATAAAATAGGCCAGGTGTGGTGGCGCATGCCTTTAATCCCAGCACTCAGGAGGCAAAGGCAGGTAGATCTCTGTGAGTTCAAGGCCAGCCTGGTCTACAAAGCGAGTTTCAAGCCAGCTTGGACTAAAGAGAGACCCTGTCTCAAGAAGTCCAAAAAATAAATATAAAACAGATTGAGAAGGCTGTCCTGGATCAAGGAAAGGAAAAGGCACAGAGGAAAACACAATCAACTCCTTAAAACTTCCAACTTCCTATTCAAATGAGTCTAGACAACCTTCTGTATAGTCAGCTTTAACTCAAATCTTTTTAAAAATTTATTATTTTTATTTTATGTATATGAGTGTATTGCTTGTATGCATGTAAGTGCACCTGTGTAGTGTAATGCCAGTGGAGTTCAGAAGCGGGTGTAGGATTTCCCTTGGAACTGGAGTTACAGGTGGTTGGTTGTTAGCCAGTATATTAGTTTGTCTTTCATTGCTGTGACAAAACACTCTGACCGACACCAACTTGGTGAGGAAAGGGTTTATTCAGCTTACATCTCCTGGGTCACAGTTGATCACTCAGGGAGCCCAAGGTAAGAACTCAGGGCAGGAACCTGGAGGCAGGAGCTGAAGCACAGGCCATGGAGGAATGCTGTCCACTGGCTTGCTCCTGGCTTGCTCTCTGGCTTATGCCCAGCCCGCCTTCTTAAGTACACAACAACCTGCCCAGGGTGGCACCACTCTTGTGGGCTGGGCCCTCCCACACTACTCGACCATCAAGACAATACTCCACAGATGTGGCCACAGGCCAATCCAATGGAGCCAATTCCCCAACCTAGGCTCCCTCAACCCAGGTGTGTCAAGTTGACACTAAAGCTATCCAGTACAGCCAGTATTCGAGTTCTGGGAGTTGAACCCTGATCTTCTGCAATAGCAGCCAGTGCTCTTAACCAATAGGCCATTTCTCCAGTCCCTATTTCATATCTTCTATGATTTACATTTAACTGCCCCTGACTATGTATATTAAGTAGGTTCATGTGCAGAGGGGCTAGGCAGGAAGGCTCAAATGATGGGGCACTTCAGAATAGTACTTGATACCTCATTTTTTATGAAATGGGAATAAAATGTCGTTGACTCTCCAGCCATTAGCTGACCTGCATGCGGATGTGAACACATGGAAGGAGTGAAATGCAGTTGACTGACACTATGACTTACTTGCTCAGCACTGACCTAAAGTTCATGTTTAGTGAATGCCATTTAGAGAGAAAGAACCATATGCTTTCCTCATGGACATGTGAAATCCCATGGCCTATGCTTTGCACATTTGAGGATGTGGTGTGTGCTTACATTCATTATGTTGAAAAGATGCTTCTCAGACATGGCTGCTTTCATACTCAGCAAAGATGCAAAATTTGTAGTAATATTCCTGGTTTGGAGCTAACTTAGGGGTGAACCACTGTAGCCCCAGCCTGGAACTTGCCGTGTAGCACAAGCTGGCCTCCAAGTCACAGAGATCCATCTGCCTCTGCCTTCAGAGTGCTGGGATTAAAGGCATGCACTACCATGCCTGACTTATCAATAGCAATGTTTTAATGAGAAAATACATAGTATAAGTTTCATAAATACCTTTAGTGTCACAGAAATTTGTAAAATCAGGATTTTCCATTTTGCTAGTTAAACTTTTCACACCATCAACACATGGTGTTAACGATTTTTATTTTCCAAAACTATTGAAATCATGAAGGCACTTAAGAAACCATCCATAAAATAACCCATCCACTTGGTTAAATATTGGTTTTTGCTTAATGACAAGAAGAAAGTGTGTGTTCAGGGTCTTGGTGCCAGCATTTCACTGCCTGGTCTTTCCATTCCCTTGGCATCATGCAAGTATTTCTGGGATTCATATCACTTTTGGCCTATTGGGCACATGTGGAAAATTTGTACAATTATATGTTAATTCTCGCTACTGCTGCTCACTCCACCCTTTAAAAGCTTGTGGCTTATTTCAGAACAAGAGAGAAGGCCATACATTAGGTGAAACTGCAGGCTGGTATTTTAGTAGTAAATGCCTTGATAACACTAAACTACATCATTGATACTGTTTCTCTATAGGTCTTCCTATCACTGGGCTCTAATTTCACCTTGCAGCTGGTGTCTGTGACACTTGTGAATGGACATTTTTATGGAATGCCAACAATTCTCCAGGAAGCAAAATTTGCTATTCTTCCTGTTCCCGAGGAAGCTGCCAATTCCCAGGTAAATGGCCGTGGGTGTAGTTCTCTCAATCACCCACCAGAGGGCAGTGCACATAGGAAGCGCCAAGATCTAATTCCTTTATTTATTTATTTATTTTTTCATTTTTTCCTCTTTTATTTGTTTATTTTTTAAGGGATTCTACAATATAATAACACAGTTTTTAGATAACATTGATGTTATTCAGTTTGTCGTACAATTAGGTAATTGGTGCATTTTTTTTTGAAGTGAGCCAAATTATTAAGCATAAGCAGTGAATGTAAAGTAACATTCATGTAAAACCAATTTGCAAGTATCTATGTCCAAATTTTGAATAACCCAAGGTTCCTATAGGCCAGTTGGAGATGCTTGTATGCACAGGCATGTTGATCAATTAGGAGTCCAGTCTATATTGCTGTAGTCTCACGATTCACCCCAATCTCTCCGCAGCCCTTACATTCTACCACGCCTCCTCTTCCGCAATTTGTTCCCTAGGCTTTGGGAAAGGGGCACAAGTGGGTGAGAAGCAAAACCGTCTATTTTCTCTGGAGATGTCATGTTGGACTCTAGTCTGTTCAGGTTGTTTCCCTTCATGGGTTGACAGCTTATCCAGGGATACCTTTTTAGTCATACTGACAAAGCACAAGCAATTGGATGTACAGGCATTTAAGCAGAACTAATTATTATGGCAAGCTAAGCTGTGAGTATAGACACAGATGCTTGGATGGTATGCTAATCCACAAACTGTGGTTTCTCTATAAAGGGTGACAAGTTCTTATTGTGGCTTATAACATCTCCTAACCACTAGAGGACATAAGCTTGTGGCATTTTAATAAACTATTTGGGAATTTAATGTATTTTGACTATATAACCTTCCCACTCCTACTACATCTACCCCTCTCAGCTTTCTGTCCTCTTTTAAAAATATGTATGTTTTTTAATTCAAATTTTGTGCATTTTATACAAAACTTTTTTTATACAAAACATTTTAATCATCTTTATACACCCTCCCCAATCTGGAATTCCCCCAGTAGGCCCCCCTCCCAGAGTTCATGCATTCTGTCATATATCTTAAGGCCTATTGAGTCAAGTTAGTGTCCTTCAGTGCAAGATCATCCACTGGAGTCTAGTCAGCCTGTCTAGAATCTCTCCTTACTAAGAGTCCAGTTTCTTCTGCCCAGATAATTATGGGTTTGGCTCCATCCACTGGAGCATGGTCCACCTACTAGGGGGCCACATCTTTAAAGAATATTGGCAAGAGACAATATATATATATATATATATAATTTTTATTTTCTTTTATGGGTATAAGTGTATTGCCTTCATGTATGTAAGTGCAATTGTGTCACACAAAGCCTGTGGAGGTCAGAAGAGGCCATTGAGTCCCTGGAAATGGAGTTACAGACAGTTGTTAGCTGCCATGTGGGTGTTGGGAACCAAGCCTGGGTCCTCTGCAGCAAAAGCCAGTGCTCTTAACCACTGAGCGATCTGTCCAGCCCCAAAAGACTTATTTTTTAAGATTAACCACTTCCTAAAATCTCATCAGTCATGTGAATATCAAAGGATCCATTATATAAAAATAATTTGTCAGTTTTAAATATCAGTTGGAAAATTTACTTGTCTTTTTTAGGATTTTAGAAATATTTTTTATCTTGTAGAGTTAGAATAAAAGGTCAAGAATTTTAAAAGTAACAGCCACTTGAAGTATTAATATCAACTATTTAAGACTGAGGTGAGGTATATATGCCAAATAATTAAAATCTGTATAAAATGATAACGAACATTTTAGACTTTTTTCTTTACTAACAGTATGCATATTTGTATGTAACATCTGGGCTTTGGTTTACTGAGGGAAATTTGTGCTAATGTAGATAAATGATTGTTACCATTCTGTATCAGAGTCCATGAGTCCTTTGAGTTCATTGTAGAAAAGATTGCTACTTACTGCACAGGCTTACATGGAAGCAACTTTCCTTTTTAGGGCCTTATGAGAAAAAGGTAGGGTTGGTGACCATGATAAGCATTTTGAAAGCCTTTCTGAGACATAAGCCCTCCCTGCTCCTTCATATGGGAGAGCCAGTGAGAAGGGCGACCCTGACCCAACATGCTGATGGACCACTGTGCAGGTGCTTGCCTCAGAATGTGGGAATATATAATCTCTGGTCATTAAAGGTGCTTGCTCTTTGGCTGCTCTGCCCTGAACATCTCCACAGGGAATGAGTTTGTTCTACCCCTAAAATGGAGTCCACAAAGCATTAAAAATGGAGAAAATCAAGTTGTTATTGTTTTCCTTTTCAAGCTCTGGAGTTGATTCATGAGGAAACCCACACTTCAAATGTGTTCCATCCAGATTTCAAAAGGGGAGAAATATCTTAATCTCTAACTGCTGGTACCCCACATTTCTCTCTGTTGACACCAGGAGAGTTAGCTGGACCTGTTGGGATTAGTTTGTGAAGCCTGAAATCTGGTTTTATTATAAACCCCTAATCAGAACTTATTTAAGCTATAAATCACACACTCTGGAAAGGTTGCCCTTAAAACGAAATCTTATTTGATGTTTGTGAAAAATACAGTTACTTAAACTTTTGAGGCTTTCTGAGCCTCACAGAAATGCCAAATGTGATCAAAGGAAGCTGTAATAAAAGAAGGTGTAGTTTTTCAGTTGACCAATGAAGGAAACATCCTCTATTTTAGGAAGAAGACAAATTGTAATTCTAGACAAATCAGGTTCTGAAAACAAAAAGCCCGTGAATAAGTCGTATTAAAATGCTGTCTAAAAGCTGGGCATGTTGGTACGTGCCTATAATCCTGGCCCTCTGGAGGCTGAAGCAGGAGGATCAAAAGTTCAGGGTCATCCTTGCTGTATAGTGGAGTCCAGCCTGGGAGACATGAAACCCTTTCTCGAGATAGATAAATAAATTAAAGACACATAGTCATTACAAACTTTTAAGAGTGCCATTTAAAATCCTGTGGTTTCATTTAATTATGATTATGTTTTTCTTTTGAATATTTTTCATTCAAAGTATTTTTGTCTTCATAGAAAAGAGAAAGCTAGATACTAGAGTCTGAAGTATAAAGCAGACTGAAATTTCATACCTGAGATATTTCTTAAGTTTTTCTCCTTTGAATATATCGTCATGGGGGGAATAAATTCTGTCACTAGAAGTTGATATGTAGCTCATGCTTCAGAAGGCAGGAAAGTTTAGAGAGGACATAAATTCCCTAAGTGTATCTCTGTTCAGGTTGGATTTGAATCTACTGCTTTTCAACTTATGGACATCACAGCTGGCACGAGCCAACTCATGATTTCTAGGAGAGGCACCTATGGTGGGCTTTCTGTGGTCTGGACTACAGGATATGCTCCTGGGTCAGAAATCCCCGAATTCATTGTTGTCGGCAACATGACGCCAACACTGGGTGAGTACTAGCTGTTCTAGAGCAGCTTGCAGGACCTGAGTTGTGTCACTGACTGCCTTCCTGGGTCATCCTTCCTCTGGACACTGAGCCGTTAGCCCCATAATTTGGTGCTCCCAGATTGAGTACAGTGCTCCCATACACAGCCAGGGTGGTACAGGCTCCTTGGCAAGGAGTGGAAACTCCTTTCACTCAAATTAAAATCTTCATACTGCATGTAAAAATCTTAACACCAAGGCATACAACTCAAACAGCTCCTTATGAATTTTTTTTTTTTTTTTGGTCTTTTCAAGACAGGGTCTCCCTGTAGCCCCAGCTGTCCTGGAACTCACTCTGTAGACCAGGCTGGCCTTGAACTCACAAAGATCCACCTGCCTCTGCCTCCCAAGTGCAAGGATTAAAGGCGTGTGCCACCACGCCCGGCCATGAATTTTTTAAAAGTAGCTCTCTAGTAGCCGGGCATGGTGGCTCATAACTCTAATCCCAACAACCAGGAAGCAGAGGCAGGAAGCTCTCTCTGAAATCAAGGCCAGCCTGGTCTATACAGCAAGTTCGAGGCCAGCTGGGACTGTATGGAAATCCTGTCTCAAAACTACCAACCAAACAAACAAACAAACAGACAAACAAACAAGTAGTTCTCAGTATCTTATTCAGCTCAGGCAGATTTGTGCCCATTTCAATGCTCACCAGAAAGGACAGCTGTTAATTCATATACTTAATTTTTAAGATTATGCCATTAGCCTTAAGAGACCCACCTAGTCACGTGCACAAGGCTACACTGCAGGCCTCTGTGATGATAGTTTCAAACCACTCCCCTCCTTTGGTCAGGTCTCAGGATCTTTGCAGTTCCCCCTATTTGATTTACAGCGTCTTGCTGGTCAACAGGCAGATATCACCATGACTCATATGTCTGATGACTCTGGCATAGGAAGTGAGATTGACATTCTTTCAGTGAGGGTGGAATGATTTTTATTTTTCTAAATCTCAAGAATTTAAGGGACACAATGACAGCAGAAGACCATTAGAAGACGAGGGTAGGGCTCAGGGCTACATTGCCATGTCAACATCCATCCCAGTAGAGATCTCAGTCAACAGGGATGAATCCCCCTATTTGACTGAGTAGAGTGGACCTCATTCAGCACCCGGAACTGGATCGACTGCCTTGTCTTTGCTTTCTTCTGGGCTTGTTCCCCAAATGAAAGTTTTTTTTTTTTTTAATCTTTCCTATCTACAGTCCAACCCCCTTTCTACAGTTTGTGTCTTTGTCCCTTTTCTGTCTTTTCTGTCATTTTGTGTGTCATATGTCTGTGTATATAGTTTAGGTTTAACTACTTAAGATTCATGTAGAAGAGGTATAATTTATGTTTATGTATAAAGTCTTCAAAAATTTTTACTGAATTTATAGTAACTAAACAAAAGAGAAATTCCCAAACAATAGGTATGTATCTCCAGATATTTGATTACTTTTTTCAGCTTTTATAATACATCTATAAACCTAATGAATAATAAAATTAATGAATTTCCACAAACTCAGTGAGTACATTAAACAGTTGTTATAATCTTCCATGTTCAAGACATCTTCTTTTGAAATAATTGAACATAAAATACATCTATTATGATATTTTAATATCATACTATTTATGATGTAAATAGTATGATATTAAACTCCTGCTATTTATACATCTTCTAAAAGAAATGCTGGAGACAGAGGGAGGGCAGGGGAGGAAGGGGAGGGCAGGGGAGAGAGCATAAACAGGGACTAAAACCAAGGCTTGTGTGGTCTCAGAAGAGCACTACAAATGTATCTACCTCTCCCTCTGTTTATTAAGCTTCTTACCCTTTTCAACCCAAATCAGATTTTGAAGAATATTCCAGCATGTTTTAGAGTCAGTTCCAGTTTAAGAAGCAAGATGTCCTATCTCCTTTCCTTGTCCTTTCCTTCCAGGGAGCCTTTCCTTTGCACATGGTGAACGGAGAAGAGGAGCTTTGCTGTGGACATTTCCCAGCCCTGGTCGGCCGGAGGCCTTTGTCCTTCACCTGTCAGGCGTGAGGAGCGGTGCTCCGGGTGGAGCTCGGCTCAGGTACAGCCAGCCTCATTTTCATTCAGGACAAACCAGAAGAAGGCACCATGAGGATCACCATCCTCGGCGTGGAACAGCTTGGGGCTTGCATGCCAGAGGCATGGAGAGGGAGAACGCTTTCAGTAGTGGCCCTTACCCACTCTTGCCTTGCAGAGAGCTCGCCATGACTTCTAGCTTCAGAATGGAGGCCTGGCCTCACCGAGTCCTTAATGGCACAGTCCCTGGATTTTAAAGGGAACTGCCTTCTGAGAAAGAGTTGAAGACACTTGATTTTTCTTAGTCGTTAAGAATAAGCGTTAAAGCTGGGTGTGTTAGTGCCTGCCTTTGATCCCAGCACTTGGGAGGCAGAGGCAGAGTCAGAAGCAGGGGCAGGGGCAGGGGCAGGGGCAGGGGCAGGCAGATTTCTGTGAGTTCAGGTCAGCCTGGTCTACATAGCAAGTTCCAAGCTAGCAAGGGCTACAGAGTGAGACACTGTAAATAAATAAATAAATAAATAAATAAATAAATAAATAAATAGATAGATGATAGATAAAACATAAACATGAAAAATCATAGTAAGGAAATTAACCTGACTTATTAAAACCAGTGGCTCTTTTCCACTTATTTTTATTTCATTTTGTTATTCATCTATAATGACTATTTGAATGAAACCCAGCATATTTTCAGATAAATGTGTTTCACCCAGAGGCATTTTTTGGTACTTGAAATGGGCTTCACTAAAGCAACAGAGCAGGCCTGAGAGATACATCAGAGGACTAGTGTGCGGTCAGACACAGTCACAGATGTGTTTGGGGGTGAGGAATGGCTATCTGTGGAGTCAAAGTGGCCTAGACTACACACGTGCTATTTAAAGTAATATTTTCTGAACATAGGTCAGGGTGATAAATCCAATTGTCTTTAACAACAGCATTAAGAAATAATAGCTTTATGGTGTTTACCTTAAAGCAAACATTGCAAGGCCCCTCCCTGTCTTTCCTCAGCACTAACTATAAAAGGTACTTACTATCATTTGTCCTGTTTTATAAATGAAGAAATTAGCTTATAGGCAGATTATGTAATGAACCCAACATCATACTCTTGATTAGTGATTTGATCTCAGACTCTCTGGCCCCTGTCTGAACTCACTACTGTTTTATGTGCTCTGCATTAGAGAGTAATGGACCTGAAACATCCTTCATATAAATCACCTAAATTTATGTGATTTATAAATTTATATAATAAACATATTTATATATTAATTCTCTATTATTATATATTAATTCTCTACCCAAAGAAGAACATGTCTGTAGTCAGAACTAGGCTAGTGTACCACTAAATGTAACTTTTGACATAACTTGTCCCTATTAAAACATATAGGAAAGGGTTAAGGATAAAGTATTCAACCATTGATGTTTCTTTCAACTCACATATAAAGTTTTAGTTGTATTTATGAGAGGAAATACAATTGAGAGCTGGAAAAAAGCAAGAAATTTGCTTCTACTACCAGAGACTAGCTCTGCATGGAGGACATGAGAGATGGCTGATGTTCAGAGCAGCTTCGAGTCTTTTTGTTCTGACATAGAGACAACCTGGCACTCCAGACGCTCAGACTTCTGCGCTAATGTAACAGGCAGCAGAATGCAGACCTGTGAGTTCGTTACTAAGTTGTGTTAGGTCCTGTCCCTGCTACCGTATCTCCTACTTGAACATTTCTTGTGCTCTTGCTGATGTAAATAAGGTTTTATGGAATTTGGAAGACGATGTTATTTCTAAGATGCTTCTCTCACAAGCAGCATTTTACATATTAAAATAAGAACTCTGCAGTGGTATTCTTGTGTTCAAGTCCGTTCTCGTGGTTTAATTGTTTTCCAGATCAGCTTTCACTACTGCTGAAATTGAACCCATGGGAGTTTTCCAGTTCTCCCCTAGTTCAAGAAATATCACAGTGTCAGAGGATACAGGGACCATAAGAATCCAAGTGCAGAGGCTGTTTGGGTTCCGCAGCGATCTTATTAAAGTGTCCTATGAGACAACCGCAGGGAGCGCCAAGCCAGTGGAAGACTTTGAACCTGTTCAGAATGGGGAAGTGTTTTTTCAAAGCTTCCAAGCGGAAGTTGATCTTGAGATAACTATTATTAATGATCAGCTTCCCGAGTTAGAGGAAACTTTTTACATTAATCTTACTTCGGTAGAAACTGGGGGGCTACAAAAGGGTGATATGAGTTGGAGACCCCGCCTAAATCCAGATCTCAGTGTTGCAGTGGTCACCATACTGAACAATGATGACCTGGCCGGAGCGGATGTTTCTGTCCCTACGACACCAGTGACTGTGGCAGTTGACAGCACTCTCGTTGCTGTACAAACTAGCTCCACTACACATCCCAACACCAGCAAGATACCTGCCATTTCATATACCACCGAGCTGTTTGCGGTTGTTACTGAGACAACAGATGTATCTGCCACAGCTGAGAAACTCGTCACTCTTCACAGTACATCTTCCACATATGAGAAGCCCGACGGCGCCACGGGAACTGCCCATGTTCCCATGTATGGCATGCTCAGTCTTGGGCCCTCCATTGTTTATGTGGCAGAGGAGATGAAGAACAGCACGTTCAGTACTGCGGAACTTGTTATCCAAAGGACCAGTGGGTACACAGGCAATGTCAGTGTAACAGTTAAGACTTTTGGTGGAAGATGTGCTCAGAAGGAGCCCACTGTGTGGCCCTTTCAGGATATGTATGGAATCTCCAACCTGACGTGGGCAGTTGAAGAAGAGGACTTTGAAGAACAAATGCTTACCCTTACATTTCCAGATGGAGAGAGAGAGCGTAAAGTATCAGTTCGGATTTTGGATGATGACCAGCCTGAGGGGCAGGAGTTCTTCTATGTGTTTCTCACCGACCCTCTTGGGGGAGCACAGATTGTGAAGGGCACGGACGCCGCTGGGCTTTCGGCCTTTGCGGTTATTGTTATTACAGGTAATGGTGAAGCCATGGTGGAGACGAATTAAGAACCTTTGCACTGTGGATTTTTAATAAGATCACTCTGTCTGGACTTTAACCTAAGAAAGCCATTTATGTGAGCCACTTGTAATAATTCATTAAAAATTGTCTTCTCAGGCTGGGCATGTTGGTACATGCATTTAATTCCAGCACTCAGCAGGAACACTCAGGTGGTTCTCTTTGAATTCAAGGCCAGCCCCTGGTCTGTGTAGTAAGTTCCAGGCCAAGTAGGGCAATAATAAGATCCTGTCTCAAAAGAATGTCTCCCAAAGTTGGGAACCAGAACATGAGTTCGTGTTTTTTTTGTTTTTTTTTTTTTTTTAGAAGTGCTATACTACAATTAATAGATTGCAGGTGTTTTTACGTAAGTCAGCTATATGATCTTCAAATCTATAATTTCACAATACAGAGGTAAAACTTTTAAATTGATGTTCTTCCTCTAGAAAATTTTCTTTAAATCCAAACATATGGTTTCGTATTTGTTTTGAAACCTTATTCTAAATTTCTGAACCACTTTTAGTACTTTATCTTAAAGGCAAAGACATCATTGTCAAGAAATTCTCGTTACCTATTATGAATTAGATTAAAATTAATAGCTTTTGCTTTGACCCAACACAACTGATATAATCATTGTTCTATTTGGATATATATATATATATATATATACGCATATGCACATAAAGCACACAAACCATATATATATATTTATTGCAGTAATTTAAGTTTTCTTTGTTTTTGATCTAGTGAAATTGATAGAATCAATGTTATTGCCTCATGTGTGAATACACCTGATATGCATATTACAACAGCTTAAAAGTCTTAATTATGTTAAGGAGTTCCTCTCTTGTTTTCATTTGGTGATAATTTGCAGTTTACTTCTAAAATCACAGTATATTTCATTAGATGGAATAGGTTACCTTGTCAGTAACTAGGTAGTAACAAGGCCACTTCGTGATTATATTTTATTTTTCCTGTAAATTACCTGACCTGTTTTATATGCAGGGCATGATTTATGAAGAAATTGTTAAGCAATTAAATCAAGCTCGCAATACATCTACTATCCCAAATACTTAACATATTTTGTGGTGAGACCATTTGTAATTTGATCGTAGTCATCTTGAAATGTACAGTATCGTATTAGTAACTGCTCACATTCTGTGCAGTAGATTGATCTGAAATACACTTTAGGGTATGATGCTTTCTAGAACTTATTTTGTTTTAGCCATCCAGTTATAATTCAGTCATAACTTTATAATAACTTCCTTCTATACTCTTTCTCCTATTTATATCACTTTGCAAATAAAATGGACTAGACAATATCAGTTATTCTTATTCCAACAATTTGTTGGGAGCATCCTAAGATTAAATTAAATTCTTCACATCTCTTACACTGGCTTAATGTGATTTAGTTAGTTAAATTAAAATTAGTTCAGAATTCAACATCTTCCTCATGTTCTGTGACTTGTTTTATTACAGTCATTCAAATATGTCTGTGGCTGACAGTCAAAGTATCTAGGAACTGGTTTGCCTCAGGCTAGTCCAGTGAAATTAAAAATGGCTTTGGGGCTGGAGAGATGGCCTAGCAGTTAAGAGCACTGACTGCTCTTGCGGGTTCAATCTCCAGCACCCACATGGCGGCTGAGAACCATCTTTAACTCCAGTTCCAGGAGAATCTGACACCCTCTTCTGACCTCTGTGGCAATTGCACAACATAGGTGCACAAACCTACATGCAGACAGTACATTCATACACATACAAAAATAAATAAAATAAAATAAATGGTTTCTAGAGGTTCTTGCCTGTTCCAAAGAGCACTCCATTAGTTCCTCTGTGGTGGAGAGGTCCTGAATCTTGGTTAGAGAGATGGTAGAGGGCACTTTGGTGATCAGGACTGCAGTTATGTGCTGGCTGGCATGAAATTGCTTCCACATCTATCATGTGGTATGACACACCAAAGTTTGCCCAAATATTAGCTCTGTGTTGCCACTCAAATGTCTGAGCAGTTTGAGATTCTCTATCACTGACACGATTAACTCCTCACCATACCTGTCCATTAATGTCACTGATGTAGAACACCCTGTCAGTGATGTAGAACACCCGATATTACCACTGCTCGTGTTCCCAGGGTTGTGTTATCTTGAGGTCCTTTGCTTGAAAAGATCCCTCTTTGTCTTTTACACACTTGATTTTTTTCTCTTAATAGTACTTCTGTTTTAACTATATCATTAAACTTTACGTATTCCTTTTACCTTTCACCAACTTTATATCCTTTCACATTTAGATTTTAGAGCACACTTTAAAATAACCAGGTAATAAATGGTTTATTTAGTTTTAGTTTAGGTCACTGGTACATTAGATGTCTGGAATTACTTTACTAGAAGTATGATTGAGATTTAGTGTAGATGTGAAAAAAGAAGTTTTGTTAGATCTATGTCAGTGCCAAAGGATGAGGAGAAGAAGAAGAGGAATAGGAGGAGGAGGAAGAGGAGGAGAGGGAGGGAAGGAGGGAGGGAGAGGGAGGAAGGAAGGAAGGAAGGAAGGAAGGAAGGAAGGAAGGAAGGAAGGAAGGAAGGAAGGGAGATATAAACTATTGGCAATGAGCAAATCCCTACCAAAATTGACACGGAAACAGTGACTAATTAAGAGAAAAAAATAACATCAGGTTCTGGTGCCCAGCTAAGAAGAGACTGTAACGTTAATTGTTGAGAATACGGATCAGCAGTAGGCAGAGACTACAGGAGGCACAGGGACAGAGGGCTACTAGCCTATCACATGAATGGTCATGATCCATGGGCCTGCATTTACTAACACTTCAGGGATAGGCCAGGCAGAACGGTTAATGTTTTCCATTACATTAGCCTGACCTAGTCTCTACATTTAGAAGTTCTCTAGAAGTCACTGTACACTAATACTGGCACTTGTCTAATCCAAATTCATTGATGCGCTGGCCTGGAAATGAAGTGACCATCTCAGTGTGAGGTCTTAGGCTGGATTCAGTTCAAACTGTGATGATGTGATGGTTCCTATATCCACAAGTATTACTCCAGTGAGCTTTTACACTCAGAGATACTCTGGATTTGCTTCATCATTCACTTCTGTTCTGAGGCAAATAGGTGAACATAAACTCTCAGTCTACTTAAAGGAATGTGAAGTACCGAAATAAGTTCTTTTACTTGACAAATATTAATTTATTAAATGCTTGCCACAAGCTCGAATTCTCCTTATGCTAGAAACACAGCATTGGCTGAAACAGTTGTTGCTTTGGTGGAACTTACATTCTGTGGGAAAGCACAGACTTTGAACAGGTGAGCACATAAAATGCTAACAACTATTAAATGTGTTGTAGGATCTGGTCACAGAAGTGGGCATGTGTCAGGCAGGCTAGGGTGTCTAGTTTTCTTTCTTTTTCTCTCTCTTTCTTTCTTTCTTTTTTTGGTCTTCTATTCTCAAACTTTTCTTTCTTTGATGTTATAATTTTGGAATATTTTTAGAAAAAAACATTCAAAACACACCTCCCACTTTTGAATTTCTGACTTGCTTTCTTACTAGAGTTTGTAAATTCTTCAATGTATTATGCCTTCCTTTTTTCCTTCCAGAGAGTGACCTTCACAATGGCATCCTGGGCTTCAGTGAGGAGTCCCAAAGAGGCCTGGACATAAGGGAAAGAGGCGACCCCAGCAGACAGCATCTGGTTGTCATAAGGCAGCCAAACAGGTGCGTGCATGCATGCATATGTTTGCACATTGTATGCATGTGCACGTGTACATATCGTGTGTATGTGTGTGTGTCTGTGTGTGAGTGTGTGTGTGTTTGTGAGTGTGAGTATGTGTGTATGTATAAGTGTGTATGGGTACAGATGTAATGAACTGGAATTCTGTACAGAAGTAAATTAGGATTCATAGAAAATGATGAAGGTAGGATGAATGTTGATAGACAACATGGAAGCTAGTGTTTCAGTACTAAGAAATTCTTGTAATTTTTAGTATTTTTTGTATGTGTGCAAGTGTGCGGGCACGTGCGTGTGCACATCAATCCCATGGTGTATGTGTGAAGGGGGACAACTTTGAAGAGGCCTTTTTCTTCTTTTACTATGGGTCCCAGGAATTGAGCCCAGGTGATCAAGCTAGCAAGGCAGGTGATTTTACCTGCTGTGTCATTCCACCAGCCCAGAGATGTTGCCATTCTTCATCTTAGCACATTATAACACAGAACTGCCTGGAATATTTTGTACTTCATATAGTACTATAAATATAAATGTCAGATAATACCATTTTATCAGATTTAGCACTTTGTTATGACCATGTGTAACCATTGAACTCTGAGGAGATTTGGAGTACCAAAATTTTTCCTTGCAGCCTAATAGGCTAGTAACTCTTTGAAAGCTTATAACATGTCTATATTTAGTATGCATACATGCAAACGTGTATACATTCAAAGTTCTATTTAGGGCTTATGCTGTGAAAATGTAGGTCATACTTTGTCCTTAATTGTCACAGTTATAACTGACTTGAGTGGATGTGTCTTCCTCTAGATAAGTTCTTGTTAAAATACAAATGAGAAGCATTTTCTTGAGGTACTTTTTATTTGCACACATATGGTTCATTGTAAGAATGAATGAAATCTTTATTTTCACATTCCTGAAACAGAGTAGCTCCCTAATGTCAGTTCATTATTGAATACAGTGTGGTCAGAGAACATTGTGTGGACTTCTCCTACTTTGTCTTCCATTGCTGTGACAAAACACTCTGACCAACACCAACTTGGGGAGGAAAGGGTTTATTCAGCTTACATCTCCTGGGTCACAGTTCATCACTTAGGGAGCCCAAAGCAGGAACTCAGGGCAGGAACCTGGAGGCAGGAGCTGAAGCACAGGCCATGGAGGAATGCTGTCCATTGGCTTGCTCCTCTGGCTCATGCCCAGCCTGCCTTCTTATACTGTCACTGCTCGACAATCAGACAATACTCCACAGTTGTGGCCACAGGCCAATCCAATGGAGCCAATTCCCCAACCTAGGCTCCCTCAACCCAGGTGTGTCAAGTTGACACTAAAGCTATCCAGTACAGGACTCCAAGTCTTAATTTTCTGATCTGCTATGAGAAAGGCTTCTCATTTTAGGAGTCAGACAGAGGGTTAAGTGCTGTCCTGTGGATGAGGAGGGACAGTTAGCACTGTGAGAGCACACATCAGCACTGTGTCACATGGTCACTGCATTGTATGTGTTTGTTTTGTGCACAGGGTCTTTGAAGATGTGCGGGTTTCCTGGCGAGTCACACTTAACCAAACAGTCACTGTTCTTCAGAAAGATGGCGTAAACCTAACAGATGAACTGCGGTCTGTGTCAGGGATCACGACCTGTGCAGTGGGTCAGACTCGGTGCTTCATCACCCTGGAGCTCAATCCAGAGAAGGTAAGAAGCAGCGAGACACCATGCTGCCAGCTTGTAGTCATTTCTTGGAGTTGAAGTTTGCACATTGTGTATGGGTGATTGTGCCTAGCCAATCTAAATCTTTGTTGGATGAACTACTTTAGACGTAGTATTTATTGCATCATGGACTTTTTGTAAGTGAGCCTGTTTTCTCCTTTTCTCTTTTCATTTCAAGGGTGCTCTTGCCTCTGCTACTTACTGGTGAAGACACCTTGAGTCACTGTCAGCCAGATTAGCATCTCTCATCACTCTGTTTACTCCTTTGTTCTTATCACACTCACAAATCCTTTATTTTATTTATGAATGAAAGATCTTTAGTCTGTTTTCATTTATTCTTAGGCAGTACAGATTTCATCTACAAAAGAGGCACAAAAGTTCTTTGGTCCATCCTGGGGTAAAGGTCCACAGGTTCATGTTTGGCATGGCCCTGGGAGGTGTTTTTTTTCCCCCCACCTCCAAGGTGCTCTGCAGTATTCAGGTGATTTTGCTAACAGAGCTTTCCAGAGTATTTAATAATCACATATAGCTTTTTTTCTCCAGCAAATATTCTGTGATATTTAATATCTGAGGTGCACTCAGCAGTATTTTTTTGCTGCTTATTTACAAATCTTTTTTAAAATTTATATATAAATATATATATATTTTATCAAATCTAGACCCGTGTTGCCCCCCATCCCCCCACCCCACCAGAGCTCATGCATTCTGCCAAACATGCTTTTCATCTCTTTCTCAGTCTTTCTCAATATTCTCCATGTGGAAGTTGACTGTTTTGAGCAGAAGTTCACTGTTTCAGTCAGTTCTTTGATGCAG
>VZQC01007198.1:0-53561 GCA_009823505.1 Rhizomys pruinosus | reverse complement strand
TATTTATTTATTTATTTATTTATTTATTTATTGGTCTTTTCAAGACAGGGTCTCCCTGTAGTCCCAGCTTGCCTGGAACTCACTCTGTAGACCAGGCTGGCCTTAAACTCACAGAGATCCACCTGCCTCTGCCACCCAGGTGCTAGGATTAAAGGCATGCGCCACCATGCCTGGTATTTTATTGTTTTTGAGGCTATTGTGAGTGGGAAGGTCTCTTTGAATTATTTCTCCAGTTGCTTGTTCTTGGTGTAAAGAAAGGCCATTGATTTTTTTTTTTTTTAGGTTAATTTGGTATCCTGCCACTTTGCTGAAGCTGTTAATCGTTTCTAGGAGTTTTCTGGTGGAGTTTTTAGCATGCCTTAAGTAAATAATCATATCATCAGCAAATAGGGATAGCTTGACTTCCTCTTTTCCAATAAGTACTCCTTTAATTTCCTTTTCTTGCCGTATTGCTCTAGCAAGTGTTTCAAGCACTATATTGAAAAAGAGTGGTGACAGAGGGCAGCCTTGCCGAGTTTCTACCTTTAAAGGGAATGTTTCTGTTGTTTCCCCATTTAGGATGATATTGGCTGTGAGTTTCCTGTATATGGCTTTGATTACATTGAGGAATGATCCCTCCAATCCAATTCCTTCTCGGACTTTAAGCTTGAAGGGATGCTGGATTTTGTCAAAGACTTTTCAGCAACAAATCTTTAATAAAATAAACTGTCCACCATATTGCAATATGCATGTTCAAAAGCATAACAGCTTTTTCGTTTGTACCACATACTTCATGCAGCAGAGGATGCATGTGCAGATACACTTAAATAGTTAAGTATGCCCAAGCTTTTTGAAAAATAACATCGTAGATTTGATTTAAGAAACAATTTTTCTCCTTGTTTTTTTAAACTTTTGAGAATTGTTGAATAGTTACACTAATCTCCTCTAAGGGTATACTAATACATATTTTGTGGGATTTTTGTTCTGAAACTGAAAAGGACTGTAGTCTCTGATCTTTGAAGGCTGCATGTCCTTGTCTACCTTCACTTTGTTTTTGTTGGGTTATGAGAGCTGGTTCCTGCCCCAAGCATTTTAGCATGAGAAATGCTAGTCTTGTGGTTGGAGTCCTGCTTCTGCTTTCACTGCTTACACCCATATATTTTTGTCAATTCTTACATATCAGGATAATTTCCCCAGTACTCTGTTTTCCCCCAGAATGATTTATTCTTTAAAATCCCCAGTGCCAGCTGTGTAATAATCCTGGCAGGACTAATGTGGACATGTGCTTACTTTATTATTGACTCATTTTGTCTAGGAGGCCAGTGGGGATGGCTGACAGACAGGCTGCATTGTTTGTGCACCTCCATTGCAGTGCTGGGCCACTGGGAGAAAAGAGCACACAGACTCCAGGTTCCAATTAACCAAATTAGATTTTTAATTTGGACTGGCCAGACACTGTATCCAGGTCAGGATTTGTAAGGTACAGCCCCGACTCAGAGGCAAGTTAGGCTTATAAAGACAAATACCATATCCTGGTGAATTTTTTTTTCCCCCAGAAATTCCAGTCAGATAATGAAAACATCAGTTCCTGCCTGCTGCAGTATTACAAAAACTAAGATAAGATGTGGGTGGACTCCAGGCAATTGTAAAACATTGACAAGGTAGACACTGACAAGAAAAGGTGGATAGTTAGGCAGTCTCAAGACATCATGGAGAACAGATTCCCAAGGTCCAGATAACCAACTGTCACTTTAACAATGAGGAACTGAAACTTAAGTATTTAAAACATTAGATCATGCTGTTCTACTTGAAAACACTCAAATATTATGCAGTCCCTTGAAATCTTTGTGGCTTCACCCACACCCACAAACTGGAAGGAAAGAAGATAAGAGTACTAGAGTGCTAGTGGGTTAGGGAGAGATGGCTTGGGGCTGGAAGATGGCTCAGCAGCTAAAAGCACTGGCTGTTCTTCCAGAGGACCCAGGTTTGGGTCTTAGCACCCACATGGTGCTAAAAACCATCTGCAACTCCAGTTCCAGGGGCCCCTTCGGGCTTCTGCTGGTATTGCATGACATGACACTGGTGTACATTCAGGCAAAACACTCATATATATTAAATAAATAATTATTTTTAAAAAGTTTTAAAAAGTGAAGGAGGTGAGTTTGGAGACACAGTCCTCTAACTATAGAGCTCTGGAGGCTGAGTCAGGAAGAAAACAAGTTGGAGGTCCCCCTGAGCCACATAGTAAGTAGCCTGGGCTACTACGAGCTATCTTGTCTCAAAAATAAAGGAGGTGGATATGACTATAAGGTCATAATATGCATTTTAAGAAACTGTGTTTTATTATTTGAGTGGATTTATGACTCAGCAAGTTCAAATTTCTTTTTCAAACTAAGAACTAGCGACATGAATAAGGAAAATTCTACAGCAATATTCTCTATTTATATATAATTATATATATGTATATATAATTAGTTTAGGAAGTTTGATGGTTAATTTTTATTGTGAATTTGACACAATCTATAATCTCTTGGGAAGTGAATTTTGATGAGGTTGGCCTATGAGCATGCCTGTAAAGGATTTTCTTAATTGGTTAACTGGAGTGGGAATACCCTCCCTAAATAAGAACAGCACTATTTTATGGACTGGACCCTAGATTGAATGAAAAGAAGACAGTGAGCTAAGCACTGTCTGCATGCATGAATTCATTGCTCTCTATACCTGACTATGGATGTGATGTAACTAACTGCTTCAGGTTCCTGCCGCTTTGACTTCCTTGCAGTGATGGATTGTAACCTGGAACTGTGAGCCAAATAAGCTCTTTATCTCTTAAGTTGCTTTTGACAGGTTATTTTATTACAACAACAGGAAAAGAAACTAAGATGGGAGACATGCTCTGAACCCACTATATCTGTTAGTTAAGTGCAGTATTTAGATATTTGTCACTATTTCTTTTAGAATACTATTGTTTCCTTCTTACTTTTCTGCTTCTGTACAGTTCTGAGTTCAGGGAGAAAGATTTTATACTAGCTATGGCAGAAGATCAGCCTGAAGTTTATCTGTCCTAAGTTGGAAAGGTACCTGGTGCAGTGCCACATGGAATGGGCTCATGTGAGGTTTCCAGTCATGTTCAGGATTCTGGAGTGGTTCAGATACACTATTTGAGTCATTTCTCAATAGAGTTCAGAAATATTGTTTGAATAGAGTATTTCTTTGTCTGACTGAAAGAGTCCCTTTGTCTTGAAGTCTAATTATATGTAGGCACCCATCTGTACACTATTCAATTTTTAGATGGTTCTTAGATTACAACATAGTCTTTTGACTGTAAGTGGTTGTAAGTAATGTTCTAATCATCATCACAATGAAAAGGAATATTTTACTGTAAAACAAAGAGAAGATATCTACTGGAACTTCATATACTGAAATCCTTAGTTAAAAGAGACTATTGTAAATTTGCACTCATTTGGCCATAAGGAAATACTAACTCCTGAATGAAGTCACCCATGTTTTTCCTAATGGTTTGGTTCATTGTATTTGCCAAATATCGTTTCTCAAAGTAAAAGAGTACATTTATTTCCACATTTCAATATTTGCTGACAGCGGATCATCAGAAGTAAAGAATGCTATGTGCCATAGGATAGCTAAACACATTTCTTCAGACATTGAGAATGCAATGAAGAGCGTTGATTGTTTGACTAATGTAGAACTCTTTTGGATAATGTCGAAGGATTTGCTGTATTGTTTTGCTGACATAATGATTATCATTAAAATGATTGTAAAATAAATGATGGAGAAGGTTCTTGCTGACAGATAAAAGCATGCCTTGTCTACCAGTACACAATGACACATACAGTTGAAAACACATCAGCTTGGCTTTGTTAGGATATGCCAGGATGCTAACGACACTGCTGAGAATTGTAGACTTTACTGTGTAAGAATAAATCATTTGTAAAATAGGTGATTGACAGTGTGTTATAAAAAATTAAGGCTTTAGAAAATGAACGATTTCAGATTATTGAGAAAGAACAAGGGTGGAACACGAACAGACTATCTCGAGCAGAGTATTTGATACAGTGTTTTTTGAAAAATTGGAAATTATATGAAATTTTAGAATCAACTATTATCAATATTTGCTCATATTTCTTTAAAACTTAAAAAAAAAAAAAAAAAACCAGGCCGAGGTTGAAGCTCAGTTGGTCAAGTGCTTCTTATTGTGAGCAAACCCCTGAGCTTGGCCCCAGCGCCACTTAAACTGGGAGTGATGGTGCACAACTAAAATCTCAGCACTGGGAGGTAGATCAGGAATTCAGGGTTATCCCTGGGTACGTAGTGAGTTCAAGGCAAACCTGAGCTACATGACATACTGCCTGAAAAGAAACAAATCTTACGAAGTTGGACCCCCTTTTATTCTTGAAAGCCCCAGTGTTACTCACCTCAACAATCTTCTCTGGTTTCCACTAGACCTGCATTGAGGCAACTGCTGTCACATGGGATGTTTTGTTTGTCTTTTTGAATCTTTATGTAAATATCTATTTGCGGCTTCCAGTAAACGTAGTTTGTATCTTTACTCTTAAGGTATTGTTAATGTATATGTAATCTTTATGAACTTTGATTTTACTGCTTGCTACATGTTTTGAGATCTACCTATGTTGAAAAGTATTCAACTAGTATATTGCTTTCAGTGGTTTTAACTACTTTAAACTGTTTTGCTGTGTGAACACATTTTATTCAGCCATTTGCTTTTCAAGTATATGTAGGTTATCGGTTATCTCTGGAAAATTATTCTCCAATGAGCAGCTCACTTCAGGAAAACATATTTTTAAAGAAGACTAAGCAAAAAAGTAATAAATATCATGGTAATTTAATTCTGTAATCATATAGCATGTATACCTAGGTATGTATTCATTTTTATAATCATATAGATGAATTATAGCATTTCTTAGTGTTAGAAATGTCTGAAAAGAAGGATATATTGGTAGTGATTAAAGGTCTTTCTTTTCCTCCTGGTCAGGTACCTCAAGTTGAAGTGCATTTTTTTGTGGAACTCTATGAAGTCTCTGCTGGAGCAGCTATCAACAGCAGTGCCAGATTTGCTCGGGTTAGAGTTTCCAAGAGTGACCAACCTCAGAGTCTCCTGTTCTTTTCTGTGGGCTCTCGGCTGGCAGTGGCTCATAAGAAGGCCACGTTGATCAGTCTGCAGGTGGCCAGAGAGTCTGGGACAGGAGTGATGGTGTCTGTTAACTATAGTACCCAGGTAGGCACAAAAAGTGTTATCATGTAGGTTCAGGTTTCTTTCAGCTGTAAGGCTTGCAATGAAGCACTAATCTAAACAATATTTATTTATTTATTTATTTATTTATTTATTTATTTATTTATTTATTTAATTTTTATGTGTATGAGTGTATTGCCTAAATGTGTAAGTGCACCCATGTTGTACAAAGCCCTTGGAGTCACAGTTGCCATGTGGGTGCTGGGAATATGCAAGGGCAGCCAGTGCTCTTAACTGCTGAGCCATCTCTCCAGCCCCTAAACAATATTTTATGAGGGCACTACCATAATTGTCATTTTATGTATAACACTGTGTTATCCCTATAAAATGTCAGGTTCTCTCTCTTTTAAATAACAGCTATTTTTTTGCGGTTCTCAGCCTCAGCCTTTAACGGCTGCGCTATTAACTCCAATTCCAGGAGAACTCCAGTTCCAGGGGAAACCAAGACCCTCTTCTGACCTCCGCGGCATTGCACGACACGGGTGCACAGACCTGCATGCAGACAGTACATTCATACACATACAAAGATAAATAATAAAAAAAAATTAAATTAAATAACAGCTATTTAAAAATTACAGGTCCTTTATCTTCCTTGGTTTTAGCAAAGTTGATTTCTACATTGCTGAGATATATCACATGCAAGTCTTTTCCATTAAACCTCTAGAGTCCTAACACAGTCCTTCTTCAGGGTGTAGCCACCTAATACTTGAAGTAAAAAGGAAAGGCTTTCCATGGCTTATTTTTGAACTGGTTGAAAATTTTCTCCTTCAGAACTTCAAGTACTGACTGATCTTAGGTAGTTCTTTTCCAAATCCTTGGGTTTGAGAGACCTCACTCAGTTTTGATGTCTAGTAAAAGGCAGGGAGCTAGCTGGACATCTGGAGGCAGAGAAGGGCAGCAGCAACCGGCACTCAGTGGCTGGATCCTGGTTGCCCTTTTTAGCATTAAATTAAAAAATTTTATTATTACAACAAAATTCTAACACAGTAAAACAAAAACAAAAAAAAAACCCCTTTATTATTTATCCTGTTGGAAGCATTATTGTAGACATTGTGGCTTTCCCACGTTAGCCCTCTGGGGCTTTTCTAATTCACTCCTATAGCTCTAGGAAATCCACAAAGTGAAAACTAAAATTCTGGACAGTGTTGTCATTTATCCTGTTTTAAGACTCCAAAGCTGGTGACTTTAGGCCTCAAAGTTTTACTGAAAATTCTGTGTAGTATATGCTTGGCTGTGCCATGGCTGGATGGCTCACACAGGCACACTACTTTATAAATAAAATGAAGCCTCTGTATGAGCACCATGCTGAGTCAGATGGGGATGGGGTGTGGGCCTAGAGCTGAGGGTTAGAAGCTGCCCTGGACACTGGCCAGGCAGAGACAATTGAATTTGTATCAGCTGACAGATCAGCTCATGGAGCCAAAATTTCTGCTGTATGCGCCCCTTAAAAGAAACTCTGCATAGCCATGTAGTAGTAAGCACACAGAGAAAAGTATTTGTATTCATAAGGGGAAAATTTTAGTCGTTTTGATTAGCATGTGTAAGATTGGAGGAAGGATGAGAAAAATGTGTGTTTCATTCTCTTACTTGTCCCATGAAATATGCATTGTCATTGGCTTGTGAGTGTGTAGAGAAGCCAGACTAGAGGTACAGAACATGGAATAAAGACATCTGAAGCACACTTGAAAACAAGTTCATATACTCAGATGAGAGCATTGAAGAGTAGAGGTGTAGACGACTATAGCTGTGTGCCAGAAACACACCCTATTATTCTGATTAGGACATACTACCATACAATTACAGACTTGGTGCTGTGATATCAATATCATGTTAACAACACAATGGAAGTCAAGAATGGAATCTGAAAGTTTTAATATAAACAGATGATTTTGGGGTGTGTGGTGGCACACGCCTTTAATCTTAGCACTTGGGAGGCAGAGGCAGGTGGGTCTCTGTGAGTTCAAGGCCAGCCTGGTCTACATAGTGAGCTCCAGGCCACCTGGGACTAAAGGGAGACCCTGTCTCAAAAAGCCTAAAAATAAACAGATGATTTCTGTCTCTGGGAAGATGAAGAATTTGTGCCTTTCTCTGCTTAGTACAACTAAAGAAACAATACCAGGAGACTGTGAAATTGTAGGGAGCGAACAGGTGAGCTGGGAAAGTTGGGCACCGGACCACCAGTCTTGGAGTGAACATTCCAGAATTTTCTTTTTGCCTCATATCCAAGATTTCCACCCCCCCAATATAATCTTGACTTCTTATTTCTTAACTGTACTGTAAAGTGAATGTAAACTGTTTCAAAGGAAACCTGGGAAACTTATTTGAGCCAGAGCTGTTTTTGTTTAATCTAATAAATCAGAGATAACTTAGAACATCAAAATATTGTATAAGTTGGCATGATGGCTCACACCTATAATGCCAACGCTTGGGAGTGAGGGCAGAAGGGTCATGAGTTTGAAGTCTACAGGGTCACATAGTGAGTTCTAGGCTGGCTTCTATTGAAGAATGAGACCCTGTTTAGATAAATAAGCCAAGCAAGGAAAGAGAAGTGGAGGAGGGGAGAGGCTCGAGGAGGGGAAGGGAAAAGGTAGGAACCTTCTGCAGTCTGAACCTAACAGTTCTTTGCTTTAGTAGGAGCACCACCTTGGAAGAAAGGGTGATTATCGTGGGCTGTTGCTCAGTTTCTGTGGCTTCCTTGCCTGACATTCCACTGCTCCTGTCTGTCCTTAGTTTTCCATCTTGTCCTCAGAAAAGAAACTTGTGTCTAGATACAAAACAGGCTCAATATGTCCCCCCAGAACCAAAATAAAACCCAATTATGAATGAATGCAAACAGGACCACCAATAAAGAATCGAAACATTAATTTTAATTTCTCAAACGTTACACAAATCTTACTTTGGCTCCTGCAAAGATTAGAGATAATTAAATTCCACAGTTGAAGCATAGAATTCCTAGGCTAGTCAAAAGAAATATGTATTCCTAAATACATACTTCCAAAGAAATTCTTTAGGAAAGTAAAAAACCTATTCTGAAATATCTCAAATGTCTCTGATTACAAGGGATATTCAGAAAGTTGACCTGAAGAAATTGGTATACAGATTCACTGATGGGAAAAGTGTTTTAAAAATCATGTGTTTAAGTATTTAATGGATACTATAAGTTAAGTGGAGCCTGGCGTGGTGGTGCACGCCTTTAATCCTAGCATTTGAGAGGCAGAGGCAGGCGGATCTTTGTGAGTTCAAGGCCAGCCTGGTCTACAGAGTGAGTTCCAGGACAGCTGGGGCTACAGGGAGACCCTGTCTCAAAAAGACCAAAAAAGAAAGAAAGAAAAGTAAAGAAATAAATAAAAAAAAAAAAAAAAAAAAAAGAAAGAAAGAAAAGTAAAGAAAACTTATAGGTAAAGATCTTTTGTATGCAAATTTGCCATTAAAACTTTACCCTACCTTTACTCACACAAACAAAGAATGAATGGGGGTGGGTGTCTAGATTTATAACCCTACTAGGGGCTTCTGTCTCTAGTGGCAGAGTCAGAGGACCTAATGGAGAGTCAGGGCATTGCCTACTGCCTAGGAGTGAAGGGTACACCACACTAAGCGCTGGTGGAGACTACTGGAGAGACAGTGGTGAGGTTCTCTTACACCCCTTAACCAGAGGGTATCTGTGGAGCTCTCACCCCCACCTAACAATAAAGAAGGATATCTTTCTGTTATCAACAGGAACCGATTGGGAAAACTGCACTTTATACTGTACCTGTCAGGAATCAGATGGTAACTTTCCTTCCTTGGTTATATTAGAGTCAAAATGTTGAGTTAGAAATGCCACTCTACCAAAGAATCTCTCAAGAGGCCAAAAACTGTGGAGGTAAAGCTTTAACAAAAGAACATTACATCAAGGAAAAAGTACAGAACACAACACAGAGACGGTGACAGAGACAGATCTACGCATCGGGCGGAGCACACTCCCATGGGACTGGAGGGCAGCGGCCCCGAGGTCCCAACCTCTCCCACTTTTATTCCCAGTTAGGGGATTTCCACTGTGGTTACGGTGACCCTTTCTCTGATTGGTGGGTTCTTGGTGGTTGCAGACCACGCAGTCTTTCATTGGATCAGTCCACCTGTTCTGTACCCCTTTGTTTTGAAACAATGGTTGTGTTTAGCAGTGAAGTCCCTTGGAGAGTAATGGACTCCTTGGGAGGCAAGAAGCACTCCTACAGGGCTGGGAAAGTTCATCCTGACCTCAGGTAGCTCTGGGAACTAATAACTCAAGGTGGGAGGGAATGACTATGGGAACCAGACCTGCTTCAACTAGAGAGTTGCTCCTGCATGGTTAACCCTTTCCTTTTGATTAACTTCTTTCTGACCTGGTCCAACAAAAAGAAGCCAGCAAAACAGAGTTTAAATAAGATCCAGAGTCTCATGAGATGCTATGCAAAATGTGCAAGTGTGTCACAACAATTATCTATCATACCCAAAATATGGAAGATCTAAAATGGAATGAAGAACAATATTCAATAGATGCCAACAATAAGATAACACACATATTAGAAGCACCTGATGAAATTTTAATATAGCTATCACAAAAATGCTTTAATGAGCAGTTACAGAGGTTCCTAAACTAGTGAAAGAAAGGAAAAGTTTCAAAAATGAAAGAGAAACTCTTAGGTAGTAAGAAGAATACATTAAGGATGGCAAATAGAAAATTTCAATGTGAAAATGCAAACACTGAAATAAACCAAATAAACACAGCAGTAGAATGAAGGGACAAAGGAAAGAACCAACGATCTTGTAGATAGGATGCTAACATATCCTCAATTTAAATACCAGTAAGAGATAGACTGAAAAAAACTATCAGACAACAGCCTCAGGGGCCTAAACTATTGCAACAAAAGACTTAACATTGTATCATTGGAGTTCTGGAAGAATGTCTGAAAAATTTCCAAGTTTATTAAGACATTAACTTGTAGATGTCAGACACTAAGGAAATCACAAGCAAGACAAAGCCAAAGAATGTGTCACTTGTAGATGTCAGACACTAAGGAAATCACAAGCAAGACAAAGCCAAAGAATGTGTCACTAGGTTACTGCATTAGGTATTTTTCTTATTTTTGTGACCAAATGCCTGGCAAAAGCAACTTGGGAAGGAACGGTTCATTTTGGCTCACAGTTTGAGGATACAGTCCTTCCTGCAGGGAAGATAAGGACCAGAGGCAGCTGGTCACGTTGTTTCTCCGGCCTGGCAGCAGAGAATAAATGCTGATGCTCAGCTTGCTTGCTCTTTTTTGTTGTTGAATAAATGCTGATGCTCAGCTTGCTTGCTCTTTTTTGTTGTTGTTGTTGTTTTTTTTTTTTTTTTTGGTCTTTTTGAGACAGCATCTCCCTGTAGCCCCAGCTGTCCTGGAACTCACTCTGTAGACCAGGTGGCCTTGAACTCACAAAGATCTGCCTGCCTCTGCCTCTCGAGTTCTAGGATTAAAGGCATGCCTGGCTTTGCCTTTTTTTATTCATTCCAGAACCCCAGCCCATTGAATGGTATTGTCCACATTTAGGGTGGGTCTTCCCACCTCATTTAACCTAATCTAGACAAGCCTTTATAGACATCCCCAGAGGCTTGTCTCTTCAGTGATTCTAGATCCTCTCAAGTTAACAGTCAGTATTAAACATCACAGGTCATTACAGGCAAATTCTGAAAATTAATAATGAGAGGAAAATCTGAAAGCCTGAGAGAGAAAAGCTGAGGCCCAGCTGGAAATGGCTCAGTTTTCAAATGTTGAAATAAACCATCAGCCCTGAATTTCACACTTAGGGAACAAGTCCTTTTTTTTTTTTCTTTTTATCTGAGACAGGGTCTCTTTGTATTTGTATATGTAGTTCTGGCTGTCCTGGAACTTGCAATGTCGACCAGGCTGGTCTTGTACTCACAAAGATCCACCTGCCTCTGCCTCCTAAGTGCTAGGATTAAAGGCGTGTGCCACCATGCCCAGTGGGAACATGTTCTTAAATAAAAAGAAATGAAGGCATCCTCCAAGGAAGAAAAATAATTTCCTGTCCACATATCTTCAGTAAAAAGAAAGCCTGAAGAAGGTTCTCTAAACTTGAAGGTAATGACAAAGAGAAATAATGGTAGGATGTACAGGAGAAAGAATGTAGTAAGTAAAAATGGATGAAGAGAGACATTTCACCAGAGAAGATGTCCACAGAAAAAGATGTGCAGCCTGCCAAGGGAAACCAGATGCTTTTGTCAGACACCTTCCAGCATGGCTATGTAACAACACCAGACACTGGCAAGGATTCAAAGACAGGCTAACCTATTGGTTGCTGAAGATGTTTTATTCGTTCCTTAAATAACTAAACATGAACTACATAGGACCCAGCAAGTACAGTCCTGGGTACTTATTGCAGAGACATGAAAACGTTTTTGCTCACACATCAGCCTTCCCATGAATGGCTATGGAGCTTACACATAATCACACAACACTGTTCTTCAGGGGGTGAGCTTTTGTACATTCACATAGAGTAATAAAATAATAAAGAAATATTTCCTGTACCCTCTGCTGAATATCTCTCATTAGTAACACCTTGCAAACACCTGACACTGACATGCCAAGGTCATGATATAAAGTATTTTCTAAGACACCCTCCTGGTGACCTTTGTAATCACAATCTCTTCCCTGGATCAGCCCTCTCTCATCTCTACTGACTACTAAATTCTTCATTTCTAAGATTTTGTAATTTTGACATATAAATGGAGTCTTTCACTATATAATTTGGGGGATTTTTTTCCGTCTGTCATGATCATGTGGTCACACTGGCTGCTGTGCATCTCAGTGGTCTGCTCCTATCACTGAGTAGCGGTCTTCACAGCTTGTTCAGCAATTCACCCCCTGAAGAACAGTGTTGTGTGATTATGTGTAAGCTCTATAGCCATTCATGGGAAGGCTGATGTGTGAGCAAAATGTTTTCATGTCTCTGCAATAAGTACCCAGGACTGTACTTGCTGGGTCCTATGTAGTTCATGTTTAGTTATTTAAGGAACGAATAAAACATCTTCAGCAACCAATAGGTTAGCCTGTCTTTGAATCCTTGCCAGTGTCTGGTGTTGTTACATACATTTTCTTTGGGTCAGCATTAGTCCTCGACTTTCCAAAACCTTTGTAAAAGCCATAATTTGAAGAAAAAGGTCTTTATTAAGAACCTGATCCTATAACAAATTTCCATGTTTGAGTGTAAACGAGCCAATTTCTTCTCCCTCGCCTTGCCCACTCAGACTTCCTACCTGCCTCTCCACTAAATCTTTAGGTGAGAATACAAGTGTAAATCCCTCTTTCCCCACCACACTTGGGTTTTTCAGCATGTGCAATTAAAGTAGTGTGTTCATAATTGAAGTATTATTTTGAGGCAACAGTGCCATTTTTCTAGTTCTTTTCCTTGATCCATTCTTTGTACAGCATCTGTTTCCTAAACTCATCAGCTCTGTGACTTATTGAAGGCAGTTAGAAAAAGCATAAGCCTTGGGTTTGAATTGCTCTGTAATTACTGCCTCTCCATTTATTGAACAGAAGGGGGAATTTATTTAAGAAATAAGAATGTGTTTCAGGTAAGGTCAAAGACATTATAGTCTCACTTCGATATTACTGTTTAACTTTCAGGAGTTGAGGAGTGCCGAAACAATTGGTCGTACGCTCATATCTCCAGCTGTTTCTGGGAAGGATTTTGTTAGCACGGAAGGCACACTAGTCTTTGAAGCTGGCCAGAGAAACGCTGTGTTGGATGTCATCTTAACACCAGAGACAGGGTCTTTAAATCCATTTCCCAAACGTTTTCAGATTGTGCTTTTTGACCCAAAACGTGGTGCCAGAATTGACAAAGTGTATGGGACTGCCAATATCACGCTTGTCTCTGATGCCAATTCACAGGCTATTTGGGGGCTTGCAGATCAGCTGCATCAACCCCTGGATGAAGATGTTCTCAACAGAGTGCTCCACAACATCACCCTGAAAGTAGTGACAGAGAACACTGATGAACAACTCAGTGCTGTGATGCACTTAATAGAAAAGGTAGGAAGTCCTTACAAATGTAAGTGCCTGATTTAGCAAATTTCATAAATTAAAATGTCAAATCGAAATGAGCACCACATTCTCTTCTAATGCCAAGAACTATGAAATTAGTATAAAATTAAATTTCTGAACACAGGAGTGTTATTCATAATATCTGGTATCCTACTTTTGACTGCATATGACTGAGGCCTGTTTGACATTCTTGCTCTTAAACTTGGTGAATGACAAGTAAGCTGGTGCAGAAAAAATCTAGCCAGAGTTTGAAAAGCAGCCGACACCAGAAGGTTACAGGCCCTCCCTGACACTCCAGAGATGGACTGGGTATCTTTGCCATTTGATTATTAGTGTTTTGAGTTTATAAAAAGTGTTGGACTGGATTATAATCTGCATATTTTTTTCATATGAGAAACACGAGCAGGTACCCTTTTTGTTTTCTACTCTTCCTAGACACTAAAAATGTTCACAGAAAACTAAGACTAAGGAGTGGGCAGAGCATTTCAGGCATTCAGTTTGGAGTGGACTTTGACCAATTGGGTCTTATTTAAGCTCATTTATTTATTTACACTTTTGCAAACTATGTAATTACATAGAGATGTAAGAGTTTAAGATTATAAGAAAAAAATCTAAAAATATTATTAGTAAAATAAATGATTATCATTGTTTATTTTAAACTTTCATATATATATATAATTTACTCAACAGACTCATGCAAGCATTAAGTTCTGAGTACATATATATGAATTTACTAGTACTTTGCTTCTGACTTAATGGTCCTTAATTATTTAAAATGTTTGCAGTGTGATTTTAGAATATCATACCTATTTTACTTTTTATGTTTTTTTTGGTCTTTTTGAGACAGGGTTTCCCTGCAGCTCCAGCTGTCCTGGAACTCACTCTGTAGACCAGGCTGGCCTTGAACTCACAAAGATCCGCCTGCCTCTGCCTCCCAAGGGCTAGGATTAAAGGCGTGAGCCACCACGCCCGGCATGTTTTTTTTTTTTTTTCTTAAAAACAGTGCTTGAAGAATGAAATAGAAAATTATAAAACACACACAGTGAGATGAGGCTGTGACAAGCCCTTGTAAAGCATAGAGATGTGGCCACCATTCCGTGAGTTGAGCAACATAGAGTTCATGCCAACAAATACTGGCACTTAAATTTTCTAATCATAAAATGGCATGGAACATTTTGTTCAAAAAAAGAGAAAGCATGCATACTGACTACATTTTGGAGTAGAAAAGATAACCTAAATTCAAATATTTTATAAAAAATGGAAGGAAATTCTGCCTTTTCTTTTCTCAGTAAGTTATACATTAAAGCATATACTGTTGGTTGAAAGCCAACAATTAAAGTCAGGTATGGTGGCACAGGCCCATTTTCCAACACTGTAGAAGTAGAGGCAGGTGGATCAGCAATTCAAGGCTAGCCTGGGCTATGTAGTGATGTGACTATGTTTAAAACAAATAGAATCAATACTTAAGCTGGTGTTGGTGGTACACGTCTGTAATTTAGCACCTGCTTCAATAGAGTTATCACCTAGCCCGATAGTATTTCATGGTTATTTTGTTTTGAATATTGATCTGTTTTTATTAAAATGAACACTTCCCTTGGATTGGATAAAAGTTTTGGTAGCTAGAATTTTTGAGTCACAACTTCTAATAGTTTACTCATGGTGAACGCCTAATGATTGATGCTATTATAGATATAACTTGAAGTTTATCTCTATTTTCCCAAGTTCTAAGATAAAGAATCAATCTCTTCTTTGAAAGTACATTAAAACATATATCAACTTGCTATGTAACACTGGAATGTAAAGTTATATTTCTTTGGGCCTACATGCAAAATTACTGCTAAAAGGTGAATCCCAAATGTGTTTTGGAATTAACCTATAGATTATTTTCAGACTCTGTCATTTTGGTATATATGTTGAATGTATATATGCAGATTTTGGAATAATATAAAATGAAAGGGAATGGCCAGGAGTGGTGGT
This sequence comes from Rhizomys pruinosus, assembly GCA_009823505.1. Taxonomy (NCBI): domain Eukaryota; kingdom Metazoa; phylum Chordata; class Mammalia; order Rodentia; family Spalacidae; genus Rhizomys; species Rhizomys pruinosus. Next base: position 38,270 of record VZQC01007198.1, on the reverse strand, counting down.
GCCTGCCTTTAATCCCAGCACTCAGGAGGCAGAGGCAGGTGGATCTCTGTGATTTCAAGGCCAGCCTGGTCTACATAGCGAGTTTCAGGACACCTGGGGCTACAGGGGGACCCTGTCTCAAAAAGACCAAAAAAATGACAGAGACCAACAATAACAAAAAAAATATAAAAAAGTATAATATTTGAACTGTTATAATCCTCAAACTAAAAATATGCAATTATATCTTAGAACATAAATTTGAAATACTATGTCTGCTGTAATCTCTGAACATTGACTACTGACAAAACTATACTACCATACTTTAACAATGATGTAAAATTGTTAAGCCTATAAAAATATTGTGTATGAAAGATTAAATAAAATATAAAAAAGAATACCAAATGGGTGGAGGGATATTTATGCAGATGCCTGTGTCACAGGAAGGTTTATTTCAGTGTTATTATTATAACAAATTTGAAAAAAATAATAACCATTAAACTAGGGCTTGGTTAAATAAATTCTGGTGTATCTTTGAATACAATCAGGAGCCATGTGTTAGTTCAGTCAGCAGTGAGTTGCCTGTGCTGTAGTGGTCCCACAATGTCAAAATGAGCCTGAAAAAAAAAAAAAACTGCTATTGGCTATTATTTTTGTGGTACTTTTTTTGTGCTTAGATATATGAACGCTGTTGTGTTATACTTGCCTTCAGTATTCAGTATAGTAACATGCTGGAAGTGACAGTGTTACACTGCCTGGTGTATAGAGGCTACACTATGCAGGTTTGTGCAAGCATACTGTGTGGTCCACATGATGATTAAATCAGACTGCATCCCTTTTTAAAATTATTTTTATTTCATGTGTATGAGAATATTGCATATTTATGCGTAAATGCACCAGGATCATGCAGTGCCCACAGAGGACAGAAGATGGCATGGGATCCCCTGGAACTGGAATTATGGACAGTTGTTACCACCATGTGGGTGCTGGGAATTGAACCCAGTTCCTCTTCAAGAGCAGACAGTGTTCTTACTGAGGAGTCATTTTTTTTTAGCCCCGGAATATATCTCTTTTGATAAGTGATTCATGACTATATGGCCAAACCATTTAGACATAATTATAATGACACTAAAAGAATAATTAATCAAGCACTGAAATATTATCATATGTAAATAATATTGTAACATTTTGCAAATAAAAATAAGGGAAGCCTAGTTAAATATGAATTTCAGATATACTGTATATTTTATTTTATTTATTTATTTTTTGATCTTTTCGAGACAGGGTCTCCCTGTAGCCCCAGCTGTCCTGGAACTCACTCTGTAGACCAGGCTGGCCTTGAACTCACAAAGATCCGCCTGCTCTGCCTCCCAAGTTCTAGGATTAAAGGCGTGTGCCACCAATCCCAGCTTTACTGTATATTTTAAAAGTAAATATATCATTAATACTTATTTGAGATTCTGTTTTAGCAAAAAGTTATTGTTTGTTATTTGAAATTTAAATAGAATCAGCTGTAGCTTGTTTTATAACCACTCACATATATTACATGAGATTAATATACACTCTAATCTCAGCTTTAGGATGGGCTAGAACTTCCATGTACTAGACAGAAGTTTGTAAGACCTTACATTTTAAGTGAATATATTTAAGTGAATATTTGGTATTTGTAAGTTTTATTTTCCCCCTAGGTTCTAAGTTCTTTGACATTTTATCTGCCCTACAAAATATGCTTGCTTTTCTGAAGAAAGAAGACATCTTGGATGGAAATTTTGCACACTAGAAGTAGCTACTTATTTTTTGTTGAGATGAGATGATATTGCACAAAAAAAAAAATAACAGCTTTAAAAGACTATTAAATTTTCTGGATAAAATCCATCTGTGAGTTCAGACAATAATTTTGTATAACAATATTCTGTCCCTTGATTTTCCCAAGCATGAAACAACCCAATTATTTTTAAAACTATCAGTTACCCTAATAACAACATTAGACCTGAAATTCCTGCTGGATTTGATAGCCCAGTTTTTAGTTTCATCAGCTTTGTTTCTGGGTTATTAAAGCTTAGTACAACTTGAGTCAGGAGGTCTAGATTTGGGTTCTGAAACTGGAAGGCCACAGGTATCGTTGACTTCTAGAGTTTTAAACATGACCCCCGACTTCGAAACCATTGTTTCCCATTTCAGTTTTCTGTCCTGACAACTTCATGTTTTCCCACAGATGCTTCAGGACTTCTGATTTCAAATGAATTTTGATGAATTTGGGTTTTTTAGTTGTTCATATAAAATGGCCTTTTAGAGCTAGGCTATTTGTATCTATGCTTTTAATATTCTGTCTTTTACACAATAATTGTTTCTACTTGTGATTGATTTATGATGTACTAACAGTGGTTACAGTTCGCTTAGTATTTTGCTGACTTGCTAGTGGACTAGCTGGAGTCCCGCCATTCTATTTGACAAGCCAGCCGGGGGCACTGCATGCTGGTGAGGTGGTTGGCAGAGTCACATCTTGGGCTTGGCCAGTCACTCAGGTTTGTGCCTAGCTAGTTATTCCCTTACTGCCTCAGTTTCATCAGCTGCAAGGTGAGAAGCAGAGATGACAGTAAGGCCTTTCCCATAGGACCCCTGAGATTAAAGAGGATTAATGACTAAAGTACTGAGAACAATGCATCGGAACTAACCAGTCTTACAGGAATGAATTTGTCTTAAATTTTTGTGCACTTTATTTAAATAAACATCTTGTTTCCCTTGAACATGAGTAAAAGTTTAAGTAGCCATCGAAACTTGGAAGTAAATTTTAATTCTTCAAACTCTATACATACTGCTCTTCTGACATTTTCTTTTCATAAATGTTTACTGTTGAACAGATTTTTTGTGTGCTTTTATTGATGTTTTGTGTATTTCAGACATCATTTTTCAATTCAGTTTAGACATATTCCCTTTTCCCTTCCCCCCACCCCACCCCAGATCATGCATTCTGCCATAACTGTCCTGCATCTTCCTCTCAGTCTTTTTTTCTATGCTTAGAAATTCACATTTTCCTCCATTAACTTTATATTACTCTGAAATATGAATACACACTGTCCACCCATATACAGTAATTACAGAGTCTGAAAATAAGTGGAGTCTGAAAATAAAGTTGGTGGATTCTAGAGCCCCTTGAGAGATTTATATTATAACAACATAGTTGCTTTCAGATAAACAGAAATATAAAAATAATGTTGTTCAGCTTGCCTTTCTTTCTTTTTTTTTGAAACTCCAAAATTATTCATTTATTCATTTATTTATAGGGGCAGGATCCCCTATAGCCCCAGCTGGCCTGGAACTTGCCATATAGACCAGGCCAGCCTTGATTTCACAGAGATCTACCTGCCCCTAGTGTCAGGACCAAAGCTGTGTGCCACCATGCTCATCAACTTTTAATTTTTGGTTAATTTAAAAATTGTGTGTGTGTGTGTGTGTGTGTGTGCGTGTGTGTGCAATGGCACAAGTGCTGAGGTCAGAAGACAACACCAAGTGTCGGTTCTTGATTTCTATTTTGTTTGCAGCAGGGTCTCTGATGTTTGGTGCTGCACTAGGCACACCATGTGTTAGCATTATCCACAAGCTTCCAGGAATTCTATCCCAGTCATTCTTTTTGCTATAGGAGTACTGGGATTACAGATGTGCCACTGTTTGCAGGGCTTTTCTATAAGTTTGTATCAGTTAAATGATATAAATGAAACACTTGATCACAATTATCTGCATTTAAGAAGTTAAAAATTTGTTCAGATATAGATTTCATTTAGAGTGAAAAGAATTTAAACTTGAATATGCTAGCTTGCCTTTCATCTGGGGATTTGGTGTTAGCATCCACAAATGAGGGAAACCATTCACCTTTTGTTTTTCTGGGACTGTGTTACTTCACTTAGCATAATGGCTTCTAGTTCCATCCATTTTCCTGCAAAGTTCATAACGTCATCTTTCTTTACCGCTGAGTAGTACTCCATTGTGTAGATGTACCACATTTTTGTCATCCACTCGTCTGTTGAGAGGTATTGCGTTGGTTCCAGCTCTTCGCTATTGTGAAGAGAGCTGGAATAAACATTGTGCATGTATCTTTGTGGTAGGATGAGTCTTTTGGGTATATATCCAGGAGTGGTATGACTGGGTCAGGTGGTAGGTTCATTTTGAGTCTTTTAAGGGTCCTCCACTCTGCTTTCCATAGTGGTTGTACAAGTTTACATCCCAACCAGCAGTGGATGAGTTGAACAGATTATTTTTCCTGCTGTTACCTATTTCTTCTTGTCTGTTTTCTACTTTGATTCTTGCTTAGCACTTGAAATAACCTTTTTAAAATTTCTAGGCTACATATGATATCATCTCTTTAATGAACTTTCTGTGATATAGTCTCTGTATATTTATTTTTTAAATATTTTACTTATTATTTTTATTTTATGTGTGAGTGTTTTGCTTGCATATATGTAAATGCACTCATGCCATGCAGTCCCTGTGGAAGTCAGAAGAGGGCATTGGATCCCCTGGAACTGGAGTTAAGACAATTGTTAGCTGCCATGTGGGAGATGAGAATGGAACTCAAATCCTCTGCAAGAGCAACCAGTGCTCTTAACAGCTGAGCCATCTCTCCAGTCCCAGTCTCTGTATCTTTAAGCATGAATATTTATGTAGCTTATTAAGGATGTTATTTTTTCTTCTACCTGCTCTTTTATATTTGTCTCATTTGTTCGTTTCATTTTTCTCTCTGTTCTGGGAGAGGTTCTTGAGTGTTTCTCATTTGTCTGACTCAGTCTCCTCACTTCTGTATCCAGTGGGTTGCTCTCTGTTCATTTGTACCATTTGTATTACTAAATTTGTTCTCTGTGGCTTTTATCACATTTTCTCTTGAGTTTTTGTCTGAATTTGAAACTAGTAGATTACAAAGTCATAAACAACAGGGATAACAGGAGCCACTTCCTTACTGAGCTCAACTACAGGGAGGAACAGGTTTCAAGGTGATCATAAATTTATTAATAAAGGGGCATAAGAATTACAGAGAGTGGAGTGGGCAGGGCATTATAGACAGTGATAATGAGAGTGGGCAGGGCATTAAGAGAGTGGTAATAAGTGTGGGCAGGGCATTGTAGAGAGTGGAAATGAGTGTGGGCAGGGCATTATAGAGAGTGGGCAGGGCACTATAGAGAGTGGTAATGAGAGTGGGCAGAGCATTATAGAGAGTGGAAATGAGAGTGGGCAGGGCATTATAGAGTGATAATGAGAGTGGGCAGGGCACTATAGAGAGTGGTAATGAGAGTGGGCAGAGCATTATAGAGAGTGGTAATGAGAGTGGGCAGGGCATTATAGAGAGTGGGAGGGCACTATAGAGAGTAGTAATGAGTGTGGGCAGAGCATTATAGAGAGTGGAAATGAGAGTGGACAGGGCATTATAGAGAGTGGGCAGGGCATTATAAGGAGTGGTAATGAGAGTGGGCAGGGCACTATAGAGAGTGGTAACGAGTGTGGGCAGGGCAATATAGAGAGTGATAATGAGATTGGGCATAGCATTATAGAGAGTGGTAATGAGTGTGGGCAGGGCATTATTGAGTGGTAATGAGTGTGCAGGGCACTCTAGAGAGTCGTATTGTGTGTGCGTAGGGCATTATATAGAGTGGTAATGGGTGGGCTGGGCATTATAGAGAGTTGTAATGAGAGTGGGCAGGGCACTATAGAGAGTGATAATGGGTGGGCAGCGCATTATAGAGGGGTAATATGTTGGCAGGGACACAGTTTAGGAATTGTAAACTGATCACCTTAGAGTTTGGGATTCACCAAATATTAGTATATCAAGGAATTATAATCTTCTTTTTCAGCAGACTTCAAGTTACATAGGAAAGATATTTAAAGTTCAGTATAGGGACTGGAGCGTTGGTTCAGTGTTTCAGAACACTGGCTGCTCTTGCAGAAGACCTAGTTTTGGTTCCCAGCAGCCATATGGTGTCTCACAACCCTCAGTAACTTCATTTCCAGGGGATCTGATGCCCTCTTCTCTCAGGCGTTGCAAGACAGGGATGTAGTTGCATACATGCATGCCATACACTCATACAGATAAAATAAATATAAATTAAATATTAAAAATATAAAAACTCAGTACAAAGTTTGACATGGTGTTGCATTCTTTTAATCCCAGCACCCAGAAGGCAGAGACAGATGGGTTTCTGTGAGATTGAGGCCAGCCTTGTCTGCTTAGGGAATTCTAGGCCATCTGGGGCTGTGACAATATCCAAACAACAAACAAACATACAAACAACAACAACTAACCTCAGTGTACCAGGATGTCTTGAATGTTCTTGACTAAAAAGAATTTTCTCATTTGGTTCTTTACTAATTTAATGATGTATTGTGGTGATTGTTTGCTCATTGAAACAGACAAAAATAATTTTGTTTCTGTTATAAACAAATATTCTTGAGATATTTACTTCTTTATTAGTTGATCAAAGGAATTATGAGTCCTTGCCATTGATATAAAATTATGGTTTAATTCATGATGTTAATTATCACTGTTATGTGATACCTATGACCACTTGGAACTTCAACCAGTGATTAAATGGAAAGCAGTTCAATGATGATCCCTTTTCTATGTAAATGATTGTCTGTATCTTTGAAGTACAAATGGCTATGTTTTAAATATAAATTTGATGCCATTTTTCTACAATTCTTCTTAGCCTATCATTATTTTGTCAATGTTAACAAGTATTAATGAAAACTGCATATATTATATCATTTAAGAACTTTACTGTTGAATGTATATTTTAATACTTATACTTTTTTCTTCTAGATAACTATTGAAGGAAAAAATCAAGCTTTCAGTATTGAAAGCCGAACTCTTTTGTATGAGATTCTTTGTGCTCTAATTAACCCTAAACGCAAGGATACCAGGGGATTTAGCCACTTTACTGAAGTGACTGAGCATTTTGCATTTTCTCTGCTGACTGATGTAACCTGTGGCTCTCCTGCTGAAAAGTACGTATTTTGTGAAATGAGCAGTGCCCCCCGTGTATTTCCTCCCTGTATGAAGCATTGTGTGATATAAATGGACACTGGGTTGGTACAGGAAGAATCATATATGGTCAGTATTTGTACCTGTTAGCAAATGAATCTAATTACTAGAAGAAAATCTAATGACTAGAAAACCTAATTACTAATTCTTGCTATGCAAGAAAATGTTAGCATATACTGTGGACCGTATGATCCTCTTATCTCAGAGTATTTTAAAATATAATAAGAAATCTACTTTCCTTTCCTTAACTTGTATTTAATGAGTGGGAAAATAACATTTTGAGGAGACAAGTCTTTTTGGTGCCCCAATATGCTGTGACTCGGGCTCCCCCTAGAGTTTGAATTGTTCCTTCCATTTGGAACTTGTTCTTAAAATATTTAGGCTGTTTTGTGGCTAGAGAGGTCCACAGCAGGGAGGTAGCAACAGGAGGAGAAAACAAAACGTGGCCCTAGGTCATTAGTAGCTATATATTGTTTAACCATATGTTAATATTTTAGGCACAGTGGTATGTAAATTACATTCATAATGTAAATTGGATTATTATAGCCCAAAGAACTGAAAATATTTTGTATTTGACAACATAAAAATCACTGATAATAGAACATGAAATTAAAATTCTTTTTGATTTTCACATCGTCAACGTATAAATAAACAATATATATTGTTTGGGCATTTGGTTAAGAATATTTATGCAAATTTTATTAATTATGTTGCTTATCCTTAATGAATACCCTCATCGGTGTTTATTAAATCACATTGAATTTCAGAGTCCTTTCAAAGAACACATTTGGAAACTTTTTAAAATAATTTAAATACCTTATTTTTAAGGCTTCACGAATTTTTCCAAAGTAACAAAATTAGTTGGGTACCTGAAACTTTTCCTGTTAGTTCTTTGGTCGTAGGACACATGAAGTTCAAATAGTAAATGTAGATGTGAAAAGATTATAAGTCAGAAATCAAGGTTTAAAATAAGAAGACAAAAATTATATTGAATACTCTTGCTATAATCCTGACTATATTAAATTGAATAATACAGATATATATTATAGGTAGAATATTTTAATACTGAAAATTTTATGACTCAGCTTAATCCTTCATACAAGTTGTATGTATATTGTACTTATACTTTGTATACAATAACTTTAGCTAGTTATTCAAAGTTAGAGTTAGGCTTTAATTATTCGCATTCAAGATGCAAACTGAACCTTGACAAGGTTCACATGAGTAGTTCATGGGGTGAGTCTCACTCTCAATCATAGGCCTGCTCTTGACTACAGAACCCCACCAGGCCACCACATTATGTGGTCAGAAAACTGCAACACAACCATCCCTGAAGCCCAAACCTTCACAGGATCCATGCTAGGATGTGATAAGACTAAAACACAGAGCCCAGTGTCCTTACACACACACTCCTTTGAACCTGCTAAGTGTGTCCTGGGGACTGATATTTTCCTAGTGGGAAAATCAGCAAAAGATCAGTGAAAGCTCCCAGGAGTCTCTTCGGGAAGTGCACTCTGCAGTCCTCACCTGAGACAAACTGGGTCCATCCTACCTTAGTACCTTCTTTGTGCCTCCACCATTGGCTACAGCAATCACTGGCAAGGATCTGTTTTGTGTGTGTGTGTGTGTGTGTGTGTGTGTGTGTGTGTGTGTGTAAGAGAGAGACACAGAGAAAGACAGAGACAGGAATACAGAGAGACACACAGAGAAAATGCGTGCCATTATTTTTCCCCCTTGAATAATATTCAACTGTATTGCTCAATGAAATTAAACAATAATACTTCATTACCTCCATCCCATTCCTTTCCACTTGATTATTAACATTTCTGCAAGATAACTAAGGTATCAGTGTTTTTCTTAAATGTGAGCCATCTCTAGGCCTACCTGTAAATGCCAAGTTCCATGTCATATCCTTAAAGGTCCAGGGAAAACTCAAAAGGACATGAAATACACAAACAAATGGACTTTTGTGAATTAATGCCTAAAGTGTTCCCAGATCCTAGCACACTGTCTAGTACATAGTAGATTATCAATGATTCTGGTCCAGCAAGTGAACAGAATAAATGAATCAATGTTTTCTACAATATGCTTTCTCTCAATAAACCCTGTTTTCCTTTTGAGTTATCTAAGAAGAGGAAACATCATGTAAAATGGAAATTAATCAAGTAACAGCATGGCGTGTTCAGAAAGATCCTTTGATTTTTAAAAGAAAGTTCAACATAGACTAAGTTAGGTGATGTGTGTGTGTGTGTGTGTGTGTGTGTGTGTGTGTGGGTGTGTGTGTTAGAGTTAGTGTTTTAGAGACATGCTGAAGAGAATGATAAAGAACAGAAGAAAGCAAGGAATAGGAAGACTTTCCATTAGGTGGTAGAAGTTCATGATAGTAATAAACTGAACATAGAATATAAAATGCAATAATATTTAGTTTGTTTTTGCTGCGGAATCTCTAAAGATGTCATTCATTCTGCTTTGTATTACCTATACATCATTACTATTAAATGAAATCACATTTGTTGAAAGTGAAATATTTGGGAATTGAGAATGAATATTAAGAATGGCATTTAGGCCAGGCGTGGTGGTGCACGCCTTTAATCCTAGCACGTGGGAGGCAGAGGCAGGTGGATCTTTGTGAGTTCAAGGCCAGCCTGGTCTACAGAGTGAGTTCCAGGACAGCTGGGGGAAAAAAAAAAAAAAAAAAAAAAAAAAAAAAAAGAATGGCATTTAGGGCATCCGCTTGGAACCAAAAGCAATGTCAAGCAGCAATGAGGGTTCCACTGAGGTTGGTCACTGCACCACCATAAAGTGGTACACATCAGCAGGCTCCCACCTTCATTCATCAAGATGGAGTACATTTGGCAAGCTTACCTGAACATTGGGTTGAGCCATTGGTGTGCTATTGGTTTGTAAAGTAGCAGAAGCCATGATGGTTCTGACTGGACTGAATCTCAGCAGTTTGAAAACAGGGATATTAAAGAGGGTTGTTCAGCTACAGAATTCACTGGTTTGTGCTGCTTTGTGCCCGGTCAGGGTTGTGTAGGGGCAGTTTTCAGTCTAGGAGATAACAGTGATTGATATGGGAGGCTGAGTTGGGGAGATTAAGAAATGAGTTTTGACAAACTGTTGAGGTATGTATGACTCATACAAATTTAGGTGTTTATATAGTAGGCTTGCCATAAAGATCCAACATCCTGGATAAATGGATGATTTAGAGCAAAGGCAGATTCTTGGAGTCACTGATCAGTTTAAATATAGTAATTTTAAGCTGTGGAAGAAACTTACTTTAGAGAAGATATATAGCTAGAGGAAAAATTTGCTTTCCTTCTGTCTTTACTCATACCTTTCATTTAAAATTCTCTGTTCCATTTCTCTGGCTATGAGTCTTGACAAGGTATCATTTTGATTCACAATCTGTGAATCAAAGAGTACATACTCATACTCTACATCCATTGTAGCTGATAGAATTTTCAAAACTGGACACACACATCTTACATAGGATCCTAATATTCTCTATACTTTTTAAGGCATGTTTCAGATCTGATTTATCTTTGTATCCGCTCATTGTTTGCAAAAATGATAAATCCAAGGACAGCTTGCTCCCAATGATCACGGGGAATGATAACATATCTGAATCCCTAGAACCATAAACATTTTCTCTGTGTAAGGATTCTGCCTAAGTCTGGAGTATAAACTATTTTTTAAACTAGGTCCACATGGTATCAATTCACATTGAAGTGTGAAAGCAATTTCACTGAGCATAGAATCTTATTATACCTATGAAGTATAAAAAATAGAAATGTTGAAGGAATAAATAACACTATCAAGGCTATAATGTGTTAGAAAGGCATGAGGCACATCCTAGATGAAAACCTGTAGATAAATGTGGTTTGTGATCTTAAAGAAAACAGAGGGCTTCACTTTAATGGGAACACCCATTCCTAAACCTGTTCTACTGCAGCCTGTGACTAACACAGAAAAGTGCATTTTAAAGCCACATATTGTATCTTGATATCCATGTAACAGCTTTCAGAAACTGTTTCAGGAGACAAGGAAGATGAGGCAAGAGGATGCAAAAAGATGTAAGAGTTAGCTACAAAAAAACCCCAACAACATGAAATGAACAGGAAGCAGGTTGTATCTTGAAGGGAGTCCCAAAGTAGTGCATTTCAGTAGACCGAAGTGGAAATATAGAGGCAAATGCATGCCACTTCCGCGGACTCTTGTTTTTCTCTTGTAGAAGCAAAACCATCCTTGACAGCTGCCCATATTTGTCAATACTGGCTCTTCATTGGTATTCTCATCAAATCAATGGACACAAGATTGAAGGAAAAGAGGGTGATTATATTCGAATTCCTGAAAGGTTATTGGATGTTCCAGATGCAGAAGTAGTGGCTGGGAAAAGTACATGCAGATTTGTCCAGTTTATAGAGTATAGTAGCCAGCAGTGGTTTGTAACCAGAAACAACCTTCCAGCCCTGAAAAACAAGGTAATTGTCATTTTAATAAAAATTATGTCATTTGACTCTGATTTTTTCATTTGGAGACAAACTTAGGATGCATTTGCCTAACTGGTCTTTGGCAAGCAAGTCCTGTAAGGTAGAATGATACAAAAATATATTCCATCTTTATGAACAATTTAGGGAAATAAGCCTGAACTGAATTGGAAAAAATGTATGAAATGCACAAAGCATCAATAAAAATTAATTAAAAAAAAAACAATTTGTAGAATGTTCATTTTTTATATTAAAACAGGATTTATTAGATTGGGTCACATGATAAAAGCTGGGTAGCCTCACAATTGTTGTCTTCACATTGAAGAGGCCGAGAACCCAGCTAACTGCTTAGTCCATGAGGCTGGGTGTCTTAGTAGTCCCAATCTGGCACTGATCACCATGAGACAGTAAGTTTTTTTTTTAAGACGGGGTCTCCCTATAGCCCCAGCTGGCCTGGAACTCACTCTATAGATCAGGCTGGCTTGAACTCACAGAGATCCACCTGCTTCTATCTCTCAAGTGCTAGGATTAAAGGCATGTGCCACCACTCCTGGTTTAAAGATGGTTCTTAGCCACCATGTGGGTGCTGGAAATCTAACCTGGGTCCTCTGCAAGAGCAGTTGGTGCTCTTAACCGCTGAGCCATCTCTCCAGTACTGTGGAATGTTTGGTTTTAAAAGTGGTTGGGAATGTTTTCTTCATGTTTATTGAATACATATATATATATATATATATATATACATACATATGGTCAAATAAAAACTATAGCTTCCTTTAATATATCTTTCATGTACCTATATTTTAAAAGTATTTCATTTCTCATTTTTATTTTATATGTATGTAAATGCATTGCATGAAAGTGTGTAAGTGTACCTGTGTTGTGCAGTGCCCACTGAGGTTAGAAGAGGGTGTTGGGTCCCCTAGAGTTAAGGACAGTTGTTAGCTGCCATGTTGGTGCTGGGATTCAAACTTGGGTCCTCTGCAAAAGCAGCTAGTGCTCTTTACCACTGAGCCATCTGTCCAGCCTCTCATACACCTAACTCTTAATGAAGCCAGCCAGTTATAGTTGTACTGAGTGTTGTCTGCTGAAGATTGAAATGAATGAAATGGCAGTAGAATGGGTACTATGGAAAGCTGGTCAGATTCTACCTTCATAGAAATGAGCCAGCTAATGATGCTGAAGAAAACACATGTCATAGATATTAGAAAAATGAAGCCTAGCTGAGATGTGAGACTCAGTCATAACATGGAAAATGTCAATTAAATTTTGTTTCTTTTTATGTTACAGGTGTTGTCTTTGAATGTGAAAGGTCAGAGTTCACAACTCCTGCCTAACAACAACGAAGTTCTCTACAGAATTTATTCTCCTGAGCCCAGAATTATCCCTCATACATCTCTGTGTCTCCTTTGGAATCAGGCTGCTACAAGGTACCTGCCCATAGGTTGTGGGATCAACATTTGGTGTTTCCCCTTCCAGAACCATGGAACCTATTCTTTTTTGTACTGAGCATAGGTTGTGGCTCCAGGAGAGACTGTAGACTGGAGGAAAATCTCTATAGTAAATATGATGGATCTGTGAAGGAAACAGCATCAATCAGATGGGAAATGCAGCTGGCAGCTGAGCTCTGTGTGGCGTGTTACTTGACTTGATTATTTTCATGGGTTATCATGAGTTCTGCTCAGATGCATAATGCAACTTATCAGTTAATTTTTTTGGCCATGAAGAAAAACTCCTTATGCTACCCCTGACACCTGGGGCTTTTGTTTAGAGGGACCAGCAGGTTTATACTTCTTGCTCATGAACAGCTTGAAGCACATTTTGGGATTAATGCCCAGCACAGCAGTGGAAATGAGAGAGTGATTCTCTTTGAATCTCTTTAGCTGAGGACTTAAGTTTCTGACGAAGTTCCTGTCACTCAGAGCTCACTCATTATTATTTATTATAGGATCTGGTAATATCAGGAGAGGTTTGGAGCCCACTCCATCCATTATATTCAGTTCATGATGGAATTTGAACCACATAGACTAAAATTCCAGATAAGTTTAGTAGTTAAGTCAGACATCTATCTTTTTTTTTTTGCGGTTCTTAGCCTCAGCCTTTAACGGCTGCGCTATCCCCACAGCCCAAGTCAGACATCTATCTTTTAAAACATGAACATTCTGGTGAATCTTTCTTTCTCTGGGACATAATATTTTGAATTGCCATTCCTGATGCCTGATGATGGATCTTAAACCTAACACAGACAGGTCTTTACTGATGATGTTCAACTTATCATTTTATACTCGAAGTGGTGCAAAAGTGATGAACATTCAATTAAAAGTGCTCAAATTTTGAGCTCTCGTATTTTCCTTTCTTTGGAAATCTGTGTTATGAGGCTCTTTTGTGATGGTGAGGAGTGACAGCAAGCCATAGTTCCTAATCAGTCACATGATTACAAGGGTAAAAAACTCAGACTCCATACTGTGCTGGTACCAAGCTTGGTGTTCAGTAGGTTAGATGCAGTAAAGACATTTACAAAGTATAGGTGTTTACATTTATAATGGGTTGATTGGAATATACCCCATCATAACTCAAAAAACAATAGATATTCTATAATCCTCAGTGTATGATTAGTAATGAATGTTTCAAGTTGAAACCTGCAGTTTGAATTAGGAAGTTTTATGTCCTTAGAAAGGTAATGGCATCAAGATGCACCCAAAGGGCTCAGGGAACAGTTACTAATGAGCTCAGAATGTGGCAAAATGCACAACTGGAAACATCTGAAGTTCCTTGGAAAATATATTTATGACCTGTGACCCCAAATACCATAAAGAAATGAGGAAGGAACCATATGAAAACATAAAAGTAATTAACATGATGTGGTTCAAAATAAAGAACATAGGAAAACAGGAGAAAGGGTAAGAAGCACACTTTCCACAGCTGTGTTGCTCTGTTGGGATCTGTGAATGGCCATGTTGATCCTGTGGGAATGTTTGAATGATAGAGCAAAGTGATTCTGCTTTCTGTTTGGGAAGGACACATGCTGGTCTGCTGAGAGCCCATCTTCGGTACAGGGACTGCTCTGGCAGGGTTGGCTGCTACTTACAGTCCTTTTTAATGTGTCTTGTGGAATCTGTTGGGTCCTGTCCTGGACATGATGTTCCTGCCAATGTTTCCTCTGGATAATAATGTAGTCTGTTTAAGTCCTGAATAAAGAACACTTGAATTCAGCAAGTTACTTTTCTTTCAGTGTTAGTGACAGAGGAATAGTGACTGTTGTGTTTTCTCCAGCTGGTTGTCTGACAGTCAGTTTTGCAAAGTGGTTGAAGATACTTCAGACTACGTGGAATGTGCCTGTTCACACATGTCCGTGTATGCTGTCTATGCCCAGACCGACAACTTGTCATCATACAATGAAGCCTTTTTCTCGTCTGGATTTATATGTATCTCAGGTCAGTGGAAGGATTCTTGAGTTAAGAATTTTAAATATGTGAGGATGAAACTCTCCTATAGTTCTTTTGTATGTGCAAGATATAAACATAATTCATCACTTCCTTTTGTTTTATTCAATATTTCACACAATAGCCATTGAGGGTGAGGAATTCTGTGCTGTATAGAACGAGACTCATTTCCAAATCATCAAGTATGTAGAATATGGTGTGAGACAGAGGCTAGACAGTGGGAAAGAGCACTGTTCATGGTGTGTTGTGCTCCAGAGGTTAGGTTCTGTAGTTAGAAAGCTGGGGTTATATGAAACAATACTTATAAATAATTTTTTGTGTTTTCATTAAAAGTAAACCCTACCCTATACATTGATTGGTAGTCTACAACTTTGGAATGTTAAACATACCAAACTCTATGTTGGAAAAATAAATTATCTTCCACATACTGTATCTAGCTCCCTTTTCTTGCAGTGATAATTGGAGTCTGTTTATGCCTGGCAAACTACTTATCTACATCATAACTATAGACTTATTGTCCTTGGCTATAATGGTGAGAAGTCTGAGGATTCCTCACATTACATCTCTGTGTGCCACCGCCAACCCTCTGGTTCCTATACTATAGCTTATTTGTTATAGGTTCCTAATTGTTTCTATGAATAGTGCGCTACACGGATAACTTAGTATAAGAATAATGATCATAAACATAAAAGAATGTAATTAGACGGCCTTAGTTCTGGTCCTGATTCTGTCATTCACGGGCTGTTGGGACTTGAGTCAAATACAGATTTTATGTGTATTTTATTCCTACCCCTCCCAGTATATGATTACAAATCATATCTGCATCACAGGGTGGCAGATAGATTAACTAACATGAATTAATATTTTGCTTTAATAATGCTTTCTTTGTAAATGTGATTATTATTATTGTTTTATTATTATTGAGGGCTTACCTTTTTAAATGTATTATGCCAACAATTTCCCTAACAATCATTATCCATAAGGAAATGCTTCTGGAGATACAATCAAGTATTTACTTACTATTCTTTGTTCTGATTGCTAAAATATTTCCAATATAATTTAATTTTGTATAGTTGTAAATTTTCCTTAAGGCATCTGAATTATGAATTTAACTTAAATTCATTAGCTAAAGTCAAGAATTTCTTGTTCTTGATAATGTCTTTCATGAAAGGTGACATTTCTGACCTAATAGATTCTTCTAGGCCCACATGGTTCCCAAATCAGTTGCAGACTTCTTATTTTACTTGAATGGTAGCATATTTTATGAGCAAGTAATTTTATAGAATGACAAAATAAAAATGCACAATTTTGAAATAAAAATCTAGATCTCATTTTACATCTTTTTACAAATAAAAATTCAAGTGCTCCAGTGACCCACAAAAGTCCTCAACTTTGTACAAATATTGAACATCTAAATAAAAAAATTTAAAACTAGAGAGCCATGTTACCCCAATTTTATGTTAGTATTAGTAGAGTTAGTTATAGAATTAGTAGAGTTATGGGGGGTTTTCTAGTAGAATGGTTAACGGTCTTTTCTATAACAGTTTAGAAAAGGCAACTGCTCATGTATGAGATCAATTTCAATGCTTTGTAGTTATAATTTTAATTCTTCTGTGTTTGATACTACTTTGCAACCTCATGTTCTGTCAGTAAGACCCATAAAGTCCTGTCTGTCTTTGTTCCTTAGTTTCCTCTCCAGAAGAGAACCAATAGCCATCCCTTTGATGGGGGGGGGCTTGGATCCCCTGGCCAACATTTCCTTGGCAGAATAATCCATTGCTGATATCAGAGCTCTCCTATATTAATATATTTTGCTTATATGCATAGCTTAAAGAGACTTTAGTAGAATGTAAGGGCTGCAGAGAGATTGGGGTGGATTGTGAGACTACAGCAATATAGACTGGACTCCTATTTGATCAACATGCTTCTCCAACTGGACTATGGGAACCTTGGGTTCAAAATTTGGACATAGATACTTGCAAATTGGTTTTACATGAATGTTACTTACATTAATTGCTTATGCTTAATAATTTGGCTCACTTCTAAAAAAATGCACCAATTACCTAATTGTATGGCAAACTGAGTAACATCAATGTTATCTGAAAACAACTGTGCTATTATATGGTAGAATCCCTTAAAATAAACAAATAAAAGAGAAAAAAAAGAAATCCATTTTTAAAGACTGTAGGGTTCATATTTAGGTAATATATTTAGTTGTTATACTTTATTTTAGAAATTTCATCTGTGGTTATACATTTTATGTTTTGCGATTTGAATATTTAGACTAAGGAATTTAAAGTCTGAAATTAATAATATTCCCTTGTAAACTTAAAGTATATATGCTAAATATAATCACTTATTTTTTAGAATGAGAAATGGTTACTTTCTTAAATTTGCATTTTTGAGTATGTATTTAAGAATCTGAGTAACCACCTTTATTTCCACCAGAGCAACCCTTGGTAATAATTTTACACATTGGCCTACCAGAATATTTGATTTTAAGAAAGAACCCTATAGAATAAAACAAACCATGAAAGGTCTTTGAATCACTTCACTATTTGCATCCTCGCTAGGAAATGGTGTTAACCATCTCTTATTTTCTGTATCCTGAAGCCAGGACATTTGGCCCTGGATGAAGCCATTCTTTTTTTTAATATATATCTATATCTATATCTATATCTATATCTATATCTATATCTATATCTATATCTATATCTATATATCTATATATATATATATATAATCAAATCTAGACCCGTGTCATCCCCCCATTCACCCACCCCACCAGAGCTCATGCATTCTGCCAAACATGCTTTTCATCTCTTTCTCAGTCTTTCCCAATATTCTCCATGTGGAAGTTGACTGTTTTGAGCAGAAGTTCATTGTTTCAGTCAGTTCTTTGATGTAGTCCTTTCTGTTGTTGTTGTCATTTCCAATAATTGCATATTATTATATAATATTAAATACTGTGTAGTATTCTAGAAACTTGGTAACAGAAATATTTATTTCTTTAAGCTCATATTTTATATCCTACCCAAAGCTAGATGGGTTTCCCTAGTTGAGAGCACAGACCTATGAAGTTTATAACATCATTCTTCTTTTCTGAATAATGAACTAGATAACTGACAGCTGATAACTGCTGGGTAAGGGAGAGTTGGTTTTCTTTAAGGGAGTGATGCTAGATAGGTTGAGCAGGCTCCAGTGGGTGAACCAAGAGACTTCTGGGGACACAAAATTGACTCAAAAAGGGCTGGAGAGATGGCCTAGTGGTTAAGAGCGCCGACCGCTCTTGCAGAGGACCCGGGTTCGATCCCCAGCACCCACATGGCGGCTGAGAACCGTCTGAAACTCCAATTCAAGGAGAAATCCAGTTCCAGGGGAATCCGACACCCTCTTCTGACCTCTGCGGCATTGCACGACACGGGTGCACAAACCTGCATGCAGACAGTACATTCATACACATACAGAAATAAATAAAATTAAAAAAGAAAAGAAAAAATATTGACTCAAAAGGCCTTAATGTATATGACAGAATGCATGAAATCAGTTTTGGGGGAGAAGGTATGGGGCGGGTGCAGATGGAGGAAATGCACAACAATCCAATAAAAAACTAGGTAACTGGCATATTATACACAAGGCTAATTCAACCCAGTCCATTTTCCTTTTTCTGGTTTTGAATTATGGCACCTGGCCCACCACCAGGTGTCATAGTAGTGTCTTAATAGAAGCTTCTTATACTTAAACACTTCTAAGCTGATCACATTTAACTTTCCCAAGTTTATGTGATGGAAAAGGCTGTGATGAGGAATTGATTACCAAATGCAGGGAAAAGCTCTGAGTAAGTTCTTATGAACTACAGTGAGCAGTGAACTTGTGCATGTCTCCCTTGGCCAATAGCCTTCCCCTTGTTTTACAGTGTTCGCTCCTACCATAGTAAACTTTCATATATACCATAAAGCACGTATAGGTGGTTTATAGTTAGGGAAAAAAGTTGTAAGTGCTGCTTTTAAGTCAGTATATTATATATATATAAGCATATATTCAACAACTGTGAATTTAAACAGGTTGTGATCATCCTAGAGAGTTCTGAGCATCAGCTCCAGCAGTATAGAATCACTAAGTAAAGGGGCAGTGCTGGGCATGACTGCACTTCTGAAGAAATGTAGCATACGTGTGGGGGTGGGATTTGGAGGCAGTCGCAAGGACTGCACGCTTGACCCAAGCATGCCACGGCAGTCTTCCTAAACCGAAGTTAATCCAGATTTCTTGGAAGAATTTCTAGCCTTGCTTTGAAAAGCCTCCCTCCATGGGAATTTTTTTCTCCTGTTAAAATACAATTGAACTAGTTTTTCAAAAGGAGTTCCGAGAGGCATAAGATCCCATGTAGGCAATTTGTAGATGCTTAGTCCCTTTACGCTAACATGTGTTCTCAAAAAAAGCTTGTTCCTAGCTTCAGAAAACATGGAAGAAAACAAAGTGTTAAATGAGTGCAGTGTCTCCTGTTTGTCAGGTAGCATGGATATAATTAAATGAGGCCTGGAAAGCACATAGCTAAGGGGTACGTATATGTCACTATTTGCAAGGCTTTACCAATTCCTTGACAAAATAATCCAGCATATGAAAAATGTGAGGTAAAAGACTTAAATGAAAAAATAACCAGGTGTGGTGGCCCATACCTGCGGCAGAGGCAGTGGATCTTTCTGAGATTGAGGCTGGCCTGGTCTAAAGAGCGGGTGCTAGGGAAGCTGGGGCTATATCTCAAAATGCCAAGCAAGCAAGCAAACAAAGAAAATAATGGTTACCCTTTATTTAAATTACCATCCAAAAATATTCTGCCCTTAACATCTGGTGTATTGGTGCATGCCTTTAATCCTAGTTCTCAGGAAGCTGAGGCAGGAAGATCCCAACTTCAAGGCCAACTCTGGCTTCACAGCAAGGCTTTATCTTAAAATAGACAAGTAGACTTAATAATGCCAGCTATAAATTTAAATCTTTATATTTTAATTCATTGTGGGGGAAAGAAAACATTTTGTTCCTGGTTTTTCATATAGGAGCAAAAGGTTGTCTGAAAATTCATAACACTGCTGTCATTATATAACTGCTTCAATTACATGAAAAGAGTAATTACCAACTTAAGTTTTTGCAGGACCATTCACAGTTTTATGCCTGAAAAGTCCTAGCCAACTTTCTAAATATCTCTACTTAGCCAAATCACTCATTCTTGGAGATTTAAAATTAGAACAGACAATCATGAATATTTTCTTTAAACAGTAAAGTTGATTCAAGGAAACAGAGAAAATAAAGTGCTTCTTAAAACTGCTAATCAGATTCATTTATGAATTCCTTTTAGCAGGGTAGCAAACTTGTAGATATTTGAAAAATTAAAGTTACTCTTTGTGTTAATTGATAAATATGAAGACTGTATATATGCCATGCATGATGGAGTATGTTGGAATTGCAGGTCATCTCTCCCTGAGGTTTTGTGTCATGTAACCTAGGTAGACCTTTTGGGCTTAACTGTCCCAGAGATTTTTTTTTTTGCTATGTACAGATAATCTCTTCATAGATTATGAAACCTCATGTGGGCTCTTTTTGTTTCTACAGGCCTTTGCTTGGCTGTTGCTTCCCATGTCTTCTGTGCCAGGTACTTCATGTTCGCAGCCAAACTTCTGACTCACATGATGGCAGCCAGCTTAGGAACCCAGGTATGAGAGATACAGCATTTCTGATTCATCATAAGATGTTCATGTCCCATTTTCTATAATCTTCAACTGACTGTCCATGTGAGGTTTGTATCAATGTAGTTGAAATAAGTTTCTTTTTTGGTAATGGGGAAATATGGAGGAGAAACATATGAAAATAATAATTAGCCTAATATGTATTTTGTAAGCTTCTTTTATTGAAGAAGCTCCTTAATGTCATCATAAGAAAGTAGATACTCCACGAAAGCATTTTAGTGTTAATTAATATATGCTAAATCTGTTAATGTCTGTATACTAATATTAACATGCTATTTTATCTAACTACCATGTTATAAATTCTTTATATGGAGAGCATTAAGATGATATGTACTAGGAAGGTATAGCTCAGTGATAAAGCATATGCGTATACTTTATACTTGTATAATTAGCATAGTTAAAACTCTGGGTTCAACCATTAGTACACACACACACACACACACACACAAATAAATACACTTTAATCACTTGGGAAATCTGTACTGTATAGAGTGCAGTTTGGAAGAGCATTCTCATAATAAAAAATTCTTCATTTTTCTATGATAGGCAAAATAGTAGGAAAAAGACAAAAATAGTCATTGTCATTCAATTTAAAGCACACACTTGAAAACATTTAAGGCAAATGAAACTATGAAATTAAATACATTTTATATTCATGATATGCTCATAGTCTAAAAATGTAGATGACTGAAAAAAGTCGATGACACATTACAGTTAAAGGCTGATAGAATCTATACAAATATCTAGCCAGGCGTGGTGGTGCATGCCTTTAATCCTAGCACTTGGGAGGCAGAGGCAGGCTGATCCTTGTGAGTTCAAGGCCAGGATGGTCTACAGAGCGAGTTCCAGGACAGCTGGAGCTACAGGGAAACCCTGTCTTGAAAAGGGACCAAAAAAAAAAAAAAAAAAAAAAAAAAAACAAACAAAAAACCCCCCACAAATATCTGTAATTCAATATTACAGGGGAGCACACATTATGTACAAACTGCTTTGTGACTGTAACAGATAGAGACTTACTTCATTGTTTTGCAAAGATCATGAATGTCTTCATAGTCTTCAAATGAATAATTATTCACATCGCCTATTGATGAGAGGAGAACATAGACACAAGTGTAGACAAAGAGCAAAAAAACATAACTGTTTCTACCCTGAAGCTGAAAATTTAAACTTTGACAATAATTACACATTTCATAATGTTTTTATTGAGAAAACTATAGAATATTATTTTATAGAATTAAAAATGTTTCTGAGTACAAGACTGTTCTAGAAGTCAAGCAATTATTGGTTTCATTTTTTTAAGTTGTAGAATGAATATACACATAAAATAGTCAAATTGTTTTGGCAATTAATTTTTCTACAGTCTTTTAGCTTTCTTTTTTGTCATTTCAAGACAGGGACTCCCACCCTCCCCAGCTATCCTGGAACTCACTCTGTAGACCAGGCTGGCCTTGAACTCACAAAGATCCACCTGCCTCTGCCTCCCAAGTGCTAGGATTAAAAGCAGGGTTTCCTTGTAGTCCCAGCTGTCCTGGGACTCACCTTGTAGACCACACTGGCCTTGAACTCACAGAGATCCACCTGCCTCTGCCTCCCAAGTGCTAGGATTAAAGACGTATGCCACCACACCTGGCTTTTCTACAATCTTTTAAATAAATGATCATACCCAACTCATGGAGACTTGCTAATGTCAATTGGTTCATGATAATTAAATTTAAATTAACATTTTAGATTTTGAAAATTAAGATGGCTTTATTTTCTACACACATAAGAAACAATATAAATATTATAACTATTTTTCTTAAAAAATTAAATCCAAGTCAGTGTCAATCATATGAGGATGTGATCCATACTAAGTGATGTTAAACTGTGGCTTATTAGACAGTTTGTGAATAGGAGGTGAATTGTGGTCATGGTAAAGAGGGAAGCACATTTTCATCAAGTTTTGGTGTTACTTTGAAGTTCATATATTAGACATTTTGTTATGAGTTAACTGAGTTTTAGAAAATGATTGGAAAAAAAAAGAAAATGATTGGTTACCTTTTCTTCTTTGCTCTTTGCTTTCTTTTCTCTCCATTAAAACCAGTTTGTTCAAATATAAAAACTTGGATATTAACTCATTTATTTATACATTTATTTTTGCATGCTTTCCATTCATGCATGTGCATGTGGACACATGTGCTGTGCACACATGGTGTGGCATGAGCACGGAGGTCAAAGGACAACTTTGAAAGTCAGTCTCTCCTGTCACCTCATGGAATCCGTTCTTCAAATCAGGTCACCAGGCTTGCATGAAAGCACATCTAGTCACTTAGCCATCTTGTAGGTTCAAATACTAACTTTTTGTTTGGAGGCTGTTCATATGCATGGACTCAACTTGTACTTTCTTTGCATTGAATACTTAACAAGTTTTCACAGTGTTATTTAGAGATCTAAAATGTGCTTTATTGAAGTCTGAACAGAGCTTAAAAAAACATTAATGGAGAGGCCAAATGTAAGATGGAAAACTATCTCAGACATTACTACTCAGTTCCCTTTTTTGTCTCAGGAATGACATTGACCTTCACATCTATGTGTTTTGCCTCTATCTATGTAAGTGCACCTCGCATGAGATGCCCATGGAGGCGAGAAGCATGTGTCAGAACCCTTATAACTAGAGTTATGGATGGTTGTTAGCTGCCATGTTGGTTGGTTCTGGGAACTGAACCCAGGTCCTCTGCAAGAGCATCCAGTGCTCTTAACTGCTGAGCAATCTCTCCAGCTCCTTCCCCATTATGTTAAAGTAACCATGAACTGTAGAAAGCAGCAGCTGTTACCAAACGGGGCCTTGCACTGAATTTGACAAGTCTATTTATACTGCCTTAGGATCCTGTCTTAGCTGTCTGATCTTCCCTTTATTTCTTGTATGTAACATTGCAGAGAGTCCGCCTTCCATAATTAGAGTTTACTTGGCTGAATTCACCACCCATTTTGGTGGTTATTTGGCAGCAGAATTTATACAAGATTTAATTATAGCAGCATTTCTTCAGTGTGCTCTCAGACAAATTTGCTCATGTCTAGGGACGGGAAAGAAAGGCTCAGAATCTATATGTTGGAATTTTGCCTTCTGATTCACATTGTGATTTTGAAGAAAATGATTAAAGTATGTACATTTCCATCATATTTTTAGAACAGACCAAAAATGTGGCATAAACAATCATAGGAGTGACCTGTGACACAAAATAAGTAAAAAATATTCCATAGCTTACTTTTCGCCAAAAATAATGTTTCAGTTATTTGATGTCAGAAGTCATACATTATGTGGTTGGTATTGATTGTGTCCACAGAAATCACTGATTTCTTAACAGATTAGCTAGATATTTAGACTTTTAAAAATTACCCTCTAATTAAATGAATTGTTTTCTCACATTGCTAGGCTAGAACTTTAAAATTTCTCAGATACTCCAAAATGAGAAGTGGGGTTGGCTGCAGAAACGTTGGCCCTTGCACACTCTAAATTTTGAAGTGTTTATAGCTCCAGCTGCAGAATCGGGCTGTTGGGGCCATACTAGTTCTAGATGTGGATTTCTCATTTGCAATCCCTCATTAGCACTGTGTGAACATTGTCAGAGCTTAAATTGACGTTAGAGCAGTCTTCACAATTACAGTCTTGAGCTGTGGTCTTGGTAAAGAAGTGACATTTCTCTAGTTGCCTGTATGAATTTGAGTTGTGAACACTGTGTAGACACCAAGACCTCCTCTTCACATCTTTATTTGTTGATCCAGGGCCTAGTTGACTCATTTTTTTTTTTAATTAAAGGGTTTCATGTCGCGCAGGCTGACCTTGAACTCTGTAAGTAGTTGAGGATGACCTTGAACTTCCAGTCCTCCTGCTAGAGTGCTGAACTTTAACGCTGGCTGTACCATGGTGGCTTATGTATCACTGGAACTTGAAGCCATGGTGTTATGCATGCTAGACAAGCACTGATTTCCTGAGCCACATCCCTGGCCTTTTGACTTCGTTTTGGAACAATGTGTGGTGCAATGTGTCTGTGAATCAGACAGTCAGGAAAATGTTCTTAAGCTTGGCTGTACTCTGTTTCTAGAAACATATAGAATATTATCTCATTAATTCATCACATAATTTATTATTGTATGGGTATCCAGAACTGAAGGAAGATAGACAAGACTCGAAAGATTGTTCTTGTATTAAAGTCAAATGCTAGGGGACTGGAGAGATGGCTCAGGAGTTAAGAACACTGGATGTTCTTGCAGAAGACCTAGGTTTGAAACCCAGCACTCACACGACAGCTGAAAACTGCCTGTAACTGCAGTTCCAGGGAATCCCACGCCTTCTTCTGACCTCCACTGGCATTGCATGATATAGGTGCATTTTCACACATGCAGGCAATACAGTCATAGACATTAAAATAAAAATAAAAATAATATATAAAACATAAAAAGTCAAATGATCATGGTCCAGAGTTTGACATTTTAATACTTCTAACTATCATTGACCATAAGAGACCAGCAGGTGGCAGTAGAAGATTTTTTTTTTTCTTAAGAGACATGGTCAATACTGCAGTATTGGGGTTCAATCAACATTTGAAAGATCCAACTTCCACAGTACTTTGACTGGACTACAGTGTTTCTTTGCAGCATAGAAACTATACATCTATGAGCTCCCAGCACAGTCCTTTTATCCCTTGTATTTATAATTGGCCTAAATGCATTAGTAAAGTAATATCAAAAAGCTTACACACAACTGGCTCTAGAAATATCTTGCTACTACTTATCACTTATATTAATTTGGGGATGTAAATTATCTTTTAGTTTTATTTATAATAAATAGTAATGAGCCTGTTATTAATATAGAAAATGTATTTATTGCCATTTCAGAGAACTTGAGATAAGGTTTGTATTTTCAGTAGTTTATCAGAAAGGGTGTATTTTTCTTCAGTGCCCAGTTATGTTTTTCTCACTTATCTTAAAAGATTAAATGGCAAGAAAGTGAGGGACCATTCACCTCAAGTGTGATGTGAAAAACAACCAAAAGATTTTCATGGCATTGGGTGATATTTCTGGGAAAAACATCTAATTATATCTTTGGGATTTTTATCTTAGAATCACTTTGCCCTGTGTGCCCTGATAAGGCTTGTAAACAGCCAGGACAAAGGACAGGTTTACAGTTCAGGGTTCTTCATTGTAGGGGTTCTCTTAGGAGAAGCAATTCTCCAAATCTAAAAAAAGAACAGAAGTTTCCCCATGGAAAACATGATAAGCTGGAGCTATATTTACTCTGATTGATAAAACCTAGCAAGAGGGAAATATTTGCTTTTCTCTGTTTGTTTTTATTGATTTGTTTGTTCTAAACTAGTTTTCTGGAACTGAATGACAAACTTGCCTACTAAAGCACCTTTATGTAAGTGCATAGAGTTACATGTGCCAGTAAGCCTCTACGCTGAACTCAGATTGCTCACTGGGAATAGTGAAGACTTAAAATTCTTTAGTTTTTGTTGTTGCTGTTGTTTTGTTTTTGCTGTGGGGGTGGGGGCTGGCCACTGGATGTGGCTGCATCTCCCTTTTTATGAAGGCAGAAAAGAGTTTCTTGGCAATTCTGAAAACTGTTAACTTGAATTCAACAGAAGTTAGTATCTTTTATGCAGTTTTTGCCTCTGCAACATTTTGAGATGTCATTTTGCAGTTTCTGATTCCCATGGAGGATGCAGATCACATACCCTTTCTAAAAGATTTGCCCCCCCAATCTAGGCCTTATGTCATTACAACCTGAATATCTAACATCTTTTCTGAGAATCACTGACTGCATGACTGAAGCCAAAAGCCATGTGGGACCTCCTAGGTCAGAATGCTGGGTCCTTCTAGGTAGGAAAGGGCCCATTTTCTTTTCCAAGCAACTTGTCCTATTGAATTGAGGCTGTTAAGAAAAATAATCTTGTGGCTAGGACCTAAAATCATGTGTCTAACTAGTATATATGTAATTATGCATGTCTATTTGTCTCTATCATCTGTCCATCCAAAATCAATTGAAGCAGAGGTAAATTGAAGATGGCAGATAGATGAACAGTGTTTTCAAGCTGAAGAAGTTTTGGTTCTTCATTGACTTATTAATCATATTATATTTTATTGTTTTTGAAATACAATGAAAGAAAAAAAAAACTTTTATTATTTTGTATAAATGTATTTATATGCATTTTTGAGTCTTCATACACGGATTCTCAAATTATTTTTATTATTTTATTTTATTTATTATTTATTTATTTATATTATTTATTATTATTCTTTGTACAGGGTTCTCCCTGTTAGCCCCCAGGCTGGCCTTGAGTCACTTGTAGATCACGCTGGCCTTGAACTTCACCACAGGATCGGCCTTGCCTCATGCCTCCCTAAGTGCTAGATTAAAGATGTGGCGCACCATGCCAGAACTTATTTTATTTATTTTTATGTTATGCATGGAAGGTACTGTTGCACCTCTGTCAATCGCAATGCGCGTGGAGTGCAGAAGAGGGTTTTGTGTTAGGATTTCCTGGAATGGAGTCAAAGTACGGTTCTTAGCACACATTGGGTGCTGGAGACCAAGGGTCTTCTGCAAGACTGTCAGTGCTCTAACTGCCTAGGCATCTCTCCAGCCCCTCGATCATTTTTAATCACCTTATTATCTGACCTATCTTATCTGGCACCCGCCACACACCCCGACCCCTAGCTTGGAATTTCATACATTCCGTAAGTGTTATCTGTGCCAAAATCAATGCATCCCTGGAGTCATTATCTCGAGTGACAAGGTTGCCGTCCACCATAGCTTGGGCAGCACTATCCAGACTGCCCACAACTTATACGGACAGACCAAGTTTCGGCTGGAGAACTGGCTTCGATGAAAGAAGTGGACCAGCGTCATTCAAGGAGTGACCGGGGTTCGATCCCCAGGACCACCACATGGCGGCCCGAGAACCGTCTGAAAACTCCAATTCCAGTGAGAAATCCAGTTCCAGGGGCATCCGGAGCCCTTCTGACCTCCGCGGCCGTTGCACGACACGGGTGCAAAAACTTGAATGCGACCAGTACATTAATACACAAGCAGAAATAACTAAACTAAATATAATAAATAAAATAAAAAAAAAAAAAGACCAGCTCTTTCCTCACCCAATAGTAATCAGCTGCCAGGATTTCTTCATCTGAAATTGAGTTCTGCTGTCCTCAATGCTCTACATTTCTCTCTTGGGTATTTGTCTGGTTGAGCTTGCATGGGTCTTGTGCATGTTGACACCATTGGTGTAGGTTCATATGAACAAGGTCCCAGGTATTTATAGGATTCTATTTCCATATGATCTTGCATCACCTCCCCAACTTTTACAATCTTTCAGCCCCCGTCTTCCACAATGTTCCCTGAGCCCTAGGTGTGTGAAGCAGAATATTAGGAGACCTGTCCATGGACCCACACTCTGTGGACTCCTAATGTCCACAGTTTGCACATTTCATTTATGACCTTTGAGTTCCTGGCCCTCTGTTGCATGAGGGAGCTTCTTTAATGAGAAAAAAGATTCATTAGTGTCCTATTAACCCTTGTTCTATGTTGCATGAAACTAAGGTGTAGAGGTTGCATTATAAACATATGACTTAAGTTTGGGCAATTCACATACAATACAATGTCTGTGTGTGACCAGTTATGGACCTCTGTAATCTTTAATTCTGTGCCCAAAAGAAGCTTCTTTATTGAATGGTTGCCTGCAGATATTTTTCCTGTAAATATAAGGATGCCTGTTTTGCACTTAGTAAGAAGTTAGTTACCTTAGCCTAAGGATGGGACAACCTTGGGAATTATTCTAAGCTCTATGAGTATATATATTTTAAAAATTATATATATATCTATATATATATATATATATCTATATATATATATATTTACAGGGCCACACATGAATGTATCCTCTCTTAAGTGGGCCTTTAAGTCCAAATAGTTAGCCATTAGGCCCCTAAGATAACCGTGGCACTACTCACTTTGTATGCTGTCCCACCATTTTTGTGGATATTTAGTCTTAAAGGTGGTTTTGGATCGTTGATCACTGCTCTCCCTTAGCAGCTTGCATAGTGCTCTCCAAAGCTGTGAGAGCTCGCCTTCAGGGGAGGTGGCTTCCAGGTCAGACCCAGCTCCATTGCTCCAAATATAGTCTCCAAAGTATGTCCCATCTTCAGCAACAGGGTCTTATCTTGAGGTTCTGGGAGGCAATCAAGGACTGTGCCCATAACTTGTGTAACAATTTTGGGAGACTCTTGGACTACCCTGGCCAACAGCTCAAATGAAGGTTTCTTCTGTCTGTCACTGTTTCTTGTTATGTAGCCTTCAGCTATGCTCATGGACTCATGTGGAGATATTGTATGTGTAATTTGTTATTAGGTTTTTAGACTAACATGATTCCCTCAGGTTTGTACACTAGCCAGGCATTATTTACCTCTTCTTTATCTCTCTCCCTGTCTAGCCCTCCCTCCATGACTTCTCCATTTAAAGTCTCCTCATTTCCCCATTTGTCTTTTGATAATACCAGTCCTCTATGGTCCCACTTCTCTTGAAACGATTCTTTCCTTTTATCCCCAAATTTCCTTCTGTAACCCTTTCTCTACCCACCCTTTAAAATGCCCTCGTTTCGTCCATTTCTTCCCCAGTAGCACCTGTCTCCTACTACTCTTCTCTCTCAGATTCCCTCTTTCCCTTTACCTTCATGGTTCCTTTCCATTTCCCTTATTCATGCAGTTACATCAGGATATATATTCACATATAATGAGTTGGTGCTAGGATCCACAAATGACAGAGAACATATGCTGCTTGTTTTACTGAGTCTGTGTTTCCTCACTTAGCATAACAGTTTCTAGTTCCATCCATTTACCTGCAAAGTTCATGATGTTATCTTTCTTTACCACTGCGGAGAGCTCCATTGTGTAAATGTACCACATTTTCTTTATCCACTGATTAGTCGAAGGACACTAATGTTACTTCCATTTCTTAGCCATTGTGAAAAGAGCAGCAACAAACATGGATGTGAAACTGGCTCTGCAATAGGATGAATCCTTTGGGTATGTGCCAAGGAGTGGTATAACTGGGTCAAATGGTAGGTTCATTTTTAGTTTTTTAAGCAAGGTTTTAAATACTAGGATCAAATGTAGATCTTGCTTTGAGAACTGTGAACTTGAGAACTACAAAGCATTACTCAGTAGAACACATGTGACTTACATGTTAGTGTAGGTGTAAAAGGATCAAACATTTCCCAAACTTTGGTGTAAGCCTGCAAAAGTTCAGATGCTGAGCCTATGTTTAATTTGGTTTCCAGGTCCTGCTTGTTAGAGACTATCATCATTATTATTATCACCAAACCCAAACTGTCAACCTCTCTTCTATACTATAAAATTATTTTATGTCAGCTCATTAACCTTTAATTTCATTTCAAAATAAAAGATAAGTAATGTACACATTTAAGAGCCTTTTATCCTTCCCTCATCTTTGGGGTGAGTTGACTCTCTTTCATGTTACCTTTTTCTTCTTTTCATTTGCTCATTTGTTAGCGTGTGTGTGTGTGTGTGTGTGTGTCACACACATGTGTGTTCCCATGTGTATGTGCAGATGTGCGCATGTGAATTTCGAGGCCCAAGGTTCATGTCAGGAATCTTCTTTGATCCTTGTTCTTCCTTATTCTTGTGGTAAAGTCTCTCAATCCATCCCAGAGCTCACCAGGAAGGCAAGTCTTGCTAGCCAGCTTTTTCCCTTTGCAGATCCTCTGGTTCTACCTTCTGAAGCTAGAAACACAGGTGAGCAATCATGCACACCTGGCATTTACATGGGTGCTGATGGGGAAAATCCAGGTTCTTGTTTGTACAGCAATTGATTTAAGCACTGAACCATCATTCCTCATACCTCTCATATACTTTAAATCTATATATAGTATTTCTGAATATTTGTGAAGTATAGTGGTGAGCCATTGAAGTGATCTGTACATAATGTGTAGTGATCAGGAGATGAGTGTCTGCATTTCCTCAACCACATATTACTGTATATTGGTTATGCTTCACAGATCCCTTCTAGTTTCCATGAAAGGACATTCAGCCAGAAGATTGCCAGACCCAAGTCAACAGTCTCCGAGAGAAGTGGACTGTTTTCCGTCTCATCCACCTGTGCCCTTGTTCTAAGCCTAGGGAAAAACCTGCGGAAGAGGGGGCGTGTAGAGGATGTAAGGGCTGCCGATTGGGGTGAATGTTGAAAACACAACAATATAGACTGAACACCCATTTGATCAACTTGATTGGAACGAAACAACCTGTCACCCACTGGATGGTGGGGCTGTAGGTGTTTGGCACAACAGCCTGCAGATAGGTTTTGCAATGAAGGATCTTGTAC
Organism: Rhizomys pruinosus; assembly: GCA_009823505.1. NCBI lineage: Eukaryota > Metazoa > Chordata > Mammalia > Rodentia > Spalacidae > Rhizomys > Rhizomys pruinosus. Next base: position 7,224 of record VZQC01007198.1, on the reverse strand, counting down.
TCATGATTATCACTTATAGCTAAAAATGAAAAAAAAAAAACTGAGAGATAAATGCAGGAAAGTTTTGGCAGAATGCATGATCGGGATGGGGTGGGGGTGGGGGGCGGGGGGAGGGAGAAGGGAAATAATGCCTGAACTGAATTGGAAAAATTGTATGAAATGCACTACAAGCATACATAAAAACTAATTAAAAAAAAAAAGATGTATATACCATGATTATAGACTATAGTGACACAATGACACTATAAAGAATTAACATATGATGGTATTAGATTACTAACATTATGATGCTGTAGCACTAACATTATGATGCTGTAGAGTACTAGCACTATGATGCTATAGAGTACTAACACTATGATGCTGTAGAGTACTAACACTATATTGCTGTAGAGTACTAGCACTATGATGCTGTAGAGTACTAGCACTATGATGCTGTAGAGTACTAACACTATGATGCTGTAGAGTACTAGCACTATGATGCTGTAGAGTACTAACACTATGATGCTGTAGAGTACTAGCACTATGCTGCTGTAGAATACTAGCACTATGATGTTGTAGAGTACTAACACTATGATGCTGTAGAGCACTAGTACTATGATGCTGTAGAGCACTAAAACTATGATGCTGTAGAGCACTAACACTATGATGCTGTAGAGTACTAGCACTATGATGCTGTAGAGAACTAACACTATGACGCTGTAGAGTACTAGCACTATATTGCTGTAGAGTACTAGCACTATGATGCTGTAGAGTACTAGCACTATGATGCTGTAGAGTACTAACACTACGCTGCTGTAGAATACTAACACTATGATGCTGTAGAGTACTAACACTATGATGCTGTAGAGTACTAGCACTATGATGCTGTAGAGAACTAACACTATGACGCTGTAGAGTACTAGCACTATGATGCTGTAGAGTACTAGCACTATGGCTTGCTGTAGAAGTACTAACACTATGATGGCTGTAGAGCTATAGCACTAATCTTTTAGTCTCTTGTTATTTCTCTTCATCTGGACTTTCTCTGTCCTCCTAGCCTCTTGATACCAGGATTCTGCTCTCTGCTTTTTTGGTGTCTGGTGTTTTCTCTTTGATATTTTTTTCTGTTTTCTTTCTTTTTTTTCCATCTGAATCTTAAAAATGGGGAGTTTTTTAAATACAAACTCATGGAAATCAGGATACAGAGTTATAGAATGGGGTGGAACTGTCCACAAGTTAGAAAAGACATTTTTGACAGTCTTATAGCGTTTGTATGCGTTTTTTGTGTGAACAACCAACCTAACGTCATGATAGTTTCTGCTATTGGCCAGTGAATATGTGAGCTAACCAGCAGGAATAAGCATGGCCACCACACCACACTGGGTGAGCTGCAGGGGAGTTTCAGTATGTTCGTATGTGGAGATAGAGTTTATGGGGGTTGGGTAGAAGTGCTTTTAAAGGGCTCAGGGCTCACATTTTTGGTAGGTCTTGTTTGCAGAGCAGGAATCAATTTACAGTTTGGGGTGTTATGCTCCAGGGCCATATCTTGAAACAGGAGCTAACAAAGCTCTGATAAGGCACATCAGTGGGAATGGTGGTTTATGACCAACCAGGATTTCTTTGTGCAGTTTCCCTTTATCCCAGACCCTGAAGAGGAAATGATTTTGGTGGGGCCACCATAAATTGGTTCAACTGTTTCTTGCCAATTGTCATTGTGAAGCTGGTGGCTTCAGAGTCCATTGGAAGAGGGGCATGGAATAGGAACATAGTCTAGATTTGGTCCTGAGTGGTGGCTTGCACAGTCATAGGGTCTTCTGTGGTCATTGAGTCTGCAAGAATCTTTGAAAAGTATTCATTAGGCAAGGACCAAAAACAAGACAAGTAATATAGAGTGGGTGAGAGAGCCAGGTGTTGGGGCCAGCAACAGGCAATTTCCCAGTTGTCCCCAGAGACTGCATCCTTCTTTCTGGTCCTCGAGCCACTGGTTTATGAGTGCCCTGAGCTGTTTTAGAGTGACCTTAACTATGCCAGATTGATTGGGATAACAACAGCATTCTTTTTCCTCAAATAAGGAAGTTCATCTGCAAAATCTTTGTCTATTTGTGTGGAAAGTTGGTCCTTTAATTTAACACGTTCCAAAAGGTTTTTATCTGTTACTCACAGAATGTTAAGTCAGAAACAGAGGTGGGTGAGGAGTTGCAATTAAGGGGACTTAAAAATGGCTCCCAAATAAATGGTAATTAGCCTCTGGATCTGCAAAATTCCAAACTCTCCACAGTCACTGAAGTTCTAATCACTTCATCAGCCTTTGTAGAATTTTGCTCAGTTTTAAAATGAATTTTTTTGAAATATTTTATGTATATTTAATTTTAAATACTTTTATTGATGAATTGTGTATTTCATTCATTTCTTCAGTCCAATTTAAACATTCTCCTCTTTCCTCCCCATCCCACCCTTTGTCATGCCTTCTGCCATACATACTTGCATCTTTCTCTCAGTTTTCCAAAGTTTTCCCTTCAGAGGCTTGTTGTTTTGGGTAGAGTTTAACTGTATCATGCAGTTCTTCAACCCAGTCATTATGTTGTTGTTTTTCCCTACCATTTGTATTGCACCAACATAGGGCCCTGTATACTCATACTATTTGCAACAAATTATGGACCTCTATGCCGGTGGTGGTGTGCTCCTTTAAATCCAGCACTCTGGAGGCAGGAGGCAGATGGATCTCTCGTGAGTAAGCCAGCCTTGGGTCACAAAGCGAGTTCTCAGTTCAGCGGGGCTACGAGGTAGACCGCTGTCTCAAAAGACTACAAAAATTATGACTCTGAAGAAAACTGTATTTGACCTCTGAAATAACTGTATTTAATTCCAAATATGTTTAGCGATTCACGATTTCCCTTAAATTTTATGTTGCTGCAAAATATGAATACATACCTTCCAGCCAACATATACAGTAATTAACGAGTCTGAAAAAAGTAGTAGGTTATTCTAGAGCCTGTAAGAGATTACATTAAAACAGACACAGTTGCTGTTTCAATAAAAAAGAAAATATAACATAATGCTTGTTCAGCTTGATTTTCCAACTGGGGATTTGGTGTAGCATCCACAATATGTAATGGGAAACCATTCACTTTGTTATTTTTGAGACTTGTGTTACTTCACTTAGCTAATGGCTTAGAGTTCCATCCATTTACCTGCAAAGTTCACTGATGTCTTTTTTTTACTCGCTGAATAGAAGATCTCCAATCTGTGTAGATGTACCTCATTTTTTTATCCATTCCTCTGTTGAGGGGTATCTGGGTTGGTTTCCAGCTCTTCACTAATTGTGAAGAGAGTGCAATAAAAATGGATATGCATGTATATCTTTTTGGTAGGATGCATCTTGTGGTAATATACCCAGAAGTGGGTATGACTAGGTCAGGTGGTAAGCCCATTTCTGAGTTTTTTAAAGGCTCCGACTACTGTAGTTCCTAAATGGTTGTACAAGTTCAAATTCCACTAAGCCAGCTGTGGGTGAGTGTTTCCCTTTCCCTGCAAACTCTCCAGAATTTGTGCTGTGGTGTTGCATGAAGTGTCCAGGCTGTAATGTATTCAGACATTTGTCTCTTGTTGGTGGCGCTGTTTTTGTATGTCTTAGAAGGTGTGGCCGTTCGGGAGGAATTGTATTGTTGGGGGCAGGCTAGTGAGTTTTAACAAGCATCTGTGGTCTACAATTGCTCTCTCCTGGCTTCCTGTGTTCTCGCGAATGGTGTAACCTCGTTTGCTGCTCCAAATCCAACCGCCATGCCTCCCACCAAAATTGACTCTAATTCCCTGAACCACCAAATCGTAAGCTTCAAATAAACTCTTCTTATAAGTTCCTTGGTCATGGGCTTAATCAGCAACAGAAAGGTGACTAATAACAGGTTATTGGTACAGAGAGTGGGGCTGTTGCTGTGAAGAACCCAACTATGTGTATGTTTGGAGAAGTGTGGAGAGACTTTGGAATTTGGGCTGGAAATGGCTGTTGACTATTGTAAGAAGAGCTTAAAGGACCATTCTAATGAGCCTGGAAGAAAGCTGGCTGCAAAAGATGTAGTTCTGGGGAAAATAAAGACTTAGGCATCAACCGGGATATTTTGATAAGAGTCTGCAAGCCAGTTTGCCCACAGCCCCAAATGCTTGCCTGATGCTTAAGTTGAAAAAGTGGTGGAAGCTGATGTCTTTGGGCGGAGGAAATGGTGGGCGTGGCTTTTAATGGTAGAATTTGTGCAAATCTACAGTGAAGAGAGCAGATATGGGCAGAAAGAAATCCAGAATGTACAGTTTGGATCTGAGAAACCTCACTAGGAAGATTAAAGATGGGGCCAAGGCAATGTGAAGGAGAGGCTTCCTTTCACAAGGAGATTAAAGCATTAAGGAGACACGTCCGTCGAGAGTTTACATAGTAAACAAGATTAATCAGTATTATCAGGCAGAGACACAGCCCCAGGAATTCCTCCAGCAAGTCAGGAACAGAGAAAAGTTGCAAAAATGTGGTTGAATGTGGCCAGGGTCCATCCCGAACTTGCAGCAGATTCGGCAATTTCATTTCATTCACGTGGTGCTTGCTTTGAGGCATGAAGTTTGTAAGAGTGAAGGGTCATCAGTTCTTCCTCTCAGTTTTCATAGAGCTGCCAAAGAGGCCAGGCAGAGAGCAGCAGGGGTGTCCCTGATAAAGAAGGCCCTGATAGGCCATTGCGTGAAGCTGTGAATTGTGAAGCCTGGTTGGCAACAGAGACCCCAAGAACGTACCTTTCGAGATACAGACCTGTGAGATATTTGCCAAGGAGAGCTACATTCAGGGAGTGGTACCGGCCTATATAAGAAAGAGATGTATTGTTGCAAGCAAAGCTGGAAGAGCACAGCCAGCTAAGTCCTTTGGAAGTAAAATGGTCCTCCTCGAGACCCAAAGTTGCAATGTGGAGCTCAGGACTAACTTGGCGTTTGCCCTGGTGCGCGGGTTGGTCTTGTTTGGGTCCAGTGTTTCCTCACTATGCCCTCATTCTCCCTTTTGGAATGGAAATGTGTTTTCAGTTCCACTTATTTGGGTAGTATGTAATTTTCTTTTGATTTTAACAGAGCTTAACAGTTAAGAGATTGGCCTTGATCTCAGAGGAAGACTTTTGGACTGTGGAACTCTTTGAATGGCATTGGGGAAGACCTGGTAAGGACTGTGGGACTTTTTAAGTTTGGACTTAAATGCATTTTGGTATTTTATATGGTCAGGAGCCTATGGGGGCCAGGAGTAGGAATGTGGTGGTTTCCATGAGTTGTCCTCCACAGGCTTTAAGTATTTTCAGGATCGCCGAAGGACACATTTGTCTTCAGTTTTGCGCTTCGGTTTCGTGCTTCCTTGTTTTGGAAGGTCCCTCTCAGAAGCGTGGCCAGCTGGGGAATTGTGCACTTGGGCGGCACTACGGAGTTTTAACAAGCCTCTGTGGTCTACAGTTGCTCTCTCTGATTTCTGTGCCCTTACCAGCATGTGAACTGGTTTCGCTGCTTTTTCAAGATCCAGCTGCATTCAACACACTTCCCGCCACACTAATGGATCTCTAATCTCCCTGGAACCACCCTGTAAGCCAAAATAAACTTTTACTTTTATAAGTTCCTTGCTCATGGTACTTTATCACAGCACACAGAAAGGTGACTTAAAGGTGTCTTTTGTTTTCTTGATCTTACCAGTCCTTCATCAGCAGTGCAGTGATATGTAAGATGTTTTAATTTTGTAATTTCCTTAATCTATTTACATGATGTTGAACATTTTTTAAGATGTCTTCTCAGCCATCTCTTTCCCTTCCCCTGATGAAGTCTCTGTTCAGTTTTTTTCTCCATCTTTTGAGTAGCTCCATCATTTTTTTTTTCCTAACTTCTTTGTTTTTTTAAGTAGTCCCTAATAGTTCTCCAATGTTCAATACAGGGGTCTATCAGAATGTATCACGGTTGAAAAGATATTCTCTCCCACTCTGTGGGGTTTTCTCTATACTTCCTTTATTGTTTCTATAGCTGTACAAAAGCTTTGGAGTCTAATAAGGTCTCACTTGTCAACCGTTGACCTTACTTCATGTGCAGCAGCTGTCTGATTAAAGAAGACCTACACCTATGTCTTATAGAATGCTACCAACTTTTTCTTCTATCACGTTCAGGTTTTAGGGTTTCACATTGATAGGTCCTTTGAATCCACTTGGAGTTGATTCTTTGCTACAGGGTGAGAGGTAGGGGTTCTTCTACAAATGATGATACAGCTTTGCCAGCAACATTTGCTGAAGATTCTATTCTTCCTCCATTGAGGCTTTTTGTTGTCCCTTTGTCAGATATGAGACGTGGCTGAATGAGCCGCAAGTTTGGATATACTTCAGTTTTGTTCCACTTGGTCAAATACTGGCGTCTATTTTGTGCCAGTACCAGGCTGCCTTATGAAACAAAACCCTGTACATATACGCTTGATAGTCCTGGTAACGGTTATCTCCCCTTTCTGCTTATTGCATTTCTTACTCTCAGGTTGCTTCTAGCTATTTCGGGAATCTTCTTGTTTTTTCCTCGAAGTATGAATTCTATACGGCACTCTTTTTTCCCCCAGAGTTTTTGAAGAATACTCATTCTTCGCCCCCTTTACGGGAATTTTTGTTGGTATTTCATTGAATCTGTTTATCAACTTGGGTAAAATGGACATTTTTTTACTTATTAAACTTTTCCAATCCATGAGAATGGGGGTCCTTCCATCTTCTAACCATAAGCAAATTAGTCCTCCTTGAGCTCAGCAACGGGACTCCTCGTCAAGTCACCACCAGCTACCTCATCCATGCCTGGAAATACTGCGCAGCGCTGGCAGCCATATGTCTGTATATCCCAAATCTAATTGACTATTCGCTCTCTCCTTGGGAATATCCCATGGCTGATGTCACAAGTTACATCCTCTAATAGTTAGAAGATGTTATAAACCAACGTAGACCCGCCATACTTGACAGACAGAAATCAATGTTAGATCAAGAATTGACACTCAATACCATCCAATACATCTGTGTCTATACCAACGTAAACCCTCCCATAAAATTATAAACAGTTTAAAAATACCCATAATATTAATCCTGTGTCGTGCTTCGATTAAGTCAGCATCGAAAAGGCATATTTATACTGTTTATACCTAAATATTAATTGCAAATGCTTATTAGTAGGATCGAAAGGTTTATTCCTGGACAAACTGACAACCCATGAAAGAAAACAGCCACG
>VZQC01007186.1:498011-517803 GCA_009823505.1 Rhizomys pruinosus | reverse complement strand
AATCAGAGCTCTCTTAAAAGGGTCCAAAGAGGCTGGGTTCGGTGGCACAAGCCTTTAATCCCAGCACACAGGAGGCAGAGGCAGGCAGATCTCCGTGAGTTCAAGATCAGCCTGGTCTACATAGCGAGTTCCAGGCCAGCGGGGGCTGCAAGAAAAGCCTGTCTCAAAAAGATCCAACACCAAAACCAAAACCAAACAAAAAAAAAAGAAAAGAAAAGAAAAGAAAAGAAAAGAAAAGAAAAGGCTCCAAAGACTTACCGTGGCACTTACAGTCCTCAGAATAAGAAGCTGGAAATCAGGCAGCTATCTTCAAAGGGGCTTCCCCAAAACCTGGCCTTTGTGACACTTGATCTCAGACTTCCAGCTTCCAAAACTCGAAGTAATCAATGTATTTTGTTTAAGTAATTCAATCTACAGTGTTTTTTTCTTTTTTCTTAATTTTTATTGAACTTTTTTGAATTTCATACAAACTTTCTTAACCAAATTTAGACCTATTCCCCCTTCCATGCTCCCTACCCCTCCAGAGCTTATGCATTCTGCCACACATGTTTTGCATCTTTTTCTCAGTCTTTTTTTTTCACAATGTTTATTGATAGATATAAGTATATAAAATCAGGGCATGAACATGATTCGTTAGATTAAGTAGACTTAATTTCAATACTATAATAAAGGAACAATTCAAATTCGCACCATTTGTTTCACACCCACAAAACTACTTAAAAGGCATTAATAATCTCTCAAATCTGATCAGGTTTATGCAAGTAAACCATGTTGCTTTTTAAAAAGGCTCGTGCACTTGCCCAGACTCAAGGATATTGAAATCTAGCACATAAAACCCATTACTAGAGGTAGAAATACAGGCAATATACTATTATGGCAACAACCATCAGTGTTTTTTAACAGCAGCAAAGTGACTTCACAGACATTCTCTACTTTCTTCCTGTTATACAAGGTAAGACCCTTTAACCACTCTGTTAGAGTGTGTGTGTATGTGTGTGGACATACACATACACACACACTCTTTCCTGAGTGTCTTAATCTTAATTCTATATTAAGTGAAAATTTTAACATTTAAATTTTGCAATATAATAATGCAAATATCACTATGAGTGAGCAATAATTTGTTTACATTTTCCTTTCTATATAACTTTTTTATTCTTGGAGTTAAATACTGCATTTTCATTTGTGGGGTTTATTTTGCACATATACTTATCTTTCTTAGATTTCCATTCTTTTCCAAGCAATACATTAAAGTGCCTTAAGTATTCTAGTATTCCTTCCTTCCCTCCCTCCCTTCTCTCTCTCTCTCTCTCTCTCTCTCTCTCTCTCTCTCTCTCTCTCTCTTTTTCTTGGAGAAAACTTTTCTGGATTTCCCATCTTTCTGTTTCTATCTAGACTGACTAATCTCTGGAACCTGGTGGGGGGGGTACTTTGTTTTGTTTTTTAATCATCCTACAACCTTTCTTCATCATGATAGAAATTCTCTTTGCCTCCTTTCTCAACTAAATCTGTATTTCCCATATATATATTTTTCTTTTGTCAGCTGAGACTGACCTAGAACTTGTAATCTTCCCAAGTGCTAGGATTAGAACTAGCACATACTACCACATCCAGCTAGATTTTTCTTGATTTATCATCTTCTTTTAGTGTCAAGCATATTCTAGAAGCTTCCTGGAAGGAAATAAACAAAAGAAGCAGAAAAAAGCAGAGCTCGTATGGTGGTACACACCTGTTGTCCTAGGTACTAGGGAGGCTGAGGTCTCAAGATGACTGACTACTTGAGTACAGGAATTTGAGACCATGAAATTTTAAGAGAAAGCTCAAATAACACAAATCATAGTTGCAAAAGACACCTAAGAATCCTGTATAATATGCAAGTTCAGAAAGCAAAGTGAAGAGCCTATCTCACACCTCTTCACTCCATCTCCCCAGAGGATCACTGTAGTGTCTTCTAGGCACGCCCTCCCCAGTCCACTCTAGATTATGACATATTGATAGCCTGAAAAATCATTTAGTTCTGTTTTTATGTTCTGTTTTTGGCTTTCTTATGTGACAAATTGTCTTAGAACAATTTCTATATGAGTTAATTTTGTGATAATATCGTCATTATCGTGATGGGATTAAGAATTACAGTGGAAATACACCTCTGGGCATGTTTATGACAGAGTTTCTATATTTGGTTCATTGAGAAGGGAAGACCCACCCAAAATTAGGTCATACCTTCCGTGGGCTGGGGTTTGAGATTTAATAAAAAAGGAGAAAGCAGAGCTGAATAGCTTTAGTTGTCAACTTGACACACCTGGGTTGAGGGAGCCTCCTTGAGAAATTGTTTCCAGTGGGCTGACCTGTGACCATGTCTATGAGGCATTTTCTTGATTGTTGAATGATGTGGGAGGGCCCAGCCTCATATGGGAAGTTCCACCCCTGGGAAGGTGGTCCTGTGTCGCAGGTTTGGGACAGGCTTTACAGGTTGTTGTTTACTGGGACAGGATGGGGGGAGGGGGGAGAGATAGATACATTTCTTCATTATCTAGAACCAGAGATATTAAGATTTATGTAATTCATAAATTAAGCTACAGCGTCCTTGAAGTTACATAAACACACAACCCTAGAACATATAAAATAATAGCTCCATAGTTCAATCTACAATTTATACTTTCACAAAACACGATGTACTCTCCACTAGTCAGAAACATTCTTTGTCAGTTAGAGAACTGACAGGCAACAGATGGCACTTCCAAACGGAGTATTGAATGACAGGACCATTTCCAGTATGTGGCAAGATTTTAAAAAATCAGGAAAGACTGGTGAAGTACCCATTGGGTAGAAAAAGGCATGGTGTCTAGCTGTGAGATAGGCTACCTGCAGCAAACATGGCCTTTGTTGAAGGCCACAGATAACCTTCATCAATCACAGAAGGAAGGAGCAAGTGAGACAAGCCTGTCTCACTCTTCATCTTGTATTTGTATTTGATAAACCTGACAACCCTACATGGAAATGGGGAGTCAGTCTGGAGGAACAGTGGAGATGATTCCTCTTCTCAACAGGGATACATTGATGTCCTACTTTGTTCATACGTACCCATGCCTGTGGACCTCAAGGCAAAGCCTCTGGGAACTGTAGATGGTTCATTTATTAGTCATGGTAATGATTTGGTTAAATCCACATCTTAGCTTATAATTCTGTAGAAAATGTGACTGCACACTAAAAGGGTCAGTAAGAAAAGTAAAATTAGGAGAGAAAAATGTTCCTGGCTGTTCCTTAGCTTCTTTCTCATTCCTCATAGACTTCCCATCAGAGCCAGACATGGTAGTGCTCATCTTTAATCTCAGTACTCTAGAGATGGATATCTATGAGTTCAAGGTCAGCCGGGTCTATAGAGTGAGTTCCAGGACAGCTGGGGCTACATAGTGAGACCTTGTCTCAATAAAACAAACAAACAAAACAAAAACAAAAACAAAAAGCAAAGAAGACCTACCATCAGAAGCTTAATAGAGTGTCTCTGTCATGGACTCAGACAAAAATATTCCAGTGACTAGAGGCTAAATTGACCCAAGTACGCTAGAGAAATAACTCAAGCAAGGACAGGGAATCATCCTCATGTGTTTAATAAATATTAACCCAAGAGAAACAAGGTATGGAGCAGAAATGAAAGGCTTGATCAGGAGACAGAGCGCTTCACAAATCAATATGCTTAAGCAATATTCTGAAAATTGCAAAGCAGCAATCTGCTTTAAGAATAAAATTTATGGGGGCTGGAGAGATGGCCTAGCGGTTGAGAGCGCCAACCGCTCTTGCAGAGGACCCGGGTTGGATCCCCAGCACCCACATGGCGGCCGAGAACCGTCTGAAACTCCAACTCCAGGAGAATTCCAGTTCCAGGGGAATCCAAGACCCTCTTCTGACCTCCGCGGCATTGCACGACATGGGTGCATAGACTTGCATGCAGACAGTACATTCATACACATACAGAAATAAATAAAAATTAATAAAAAAAGAATAAAATTTATTTCAATTTATAAGTGAGGAGACACAAATTGGAGACAACATATCTATAGCTATTTGCAAGTAAAACTAATAATTCTAATGGGTTGAGGAAAGAAGCACCCAGAGGAAGCACTGAGGTTTACAGGTTTGGAAAATTCGTTTCCCTTAGAAAAGTTGTTTTAACTTAAAAAGAAATTCAGTGTCCCTTATTTCCATAGTTCCACTATTTACTAACACAAGATATTTATTCTTAGAATTTCAGCATACCATCCTTTTTATTAAGAAATTAGCTTTTTTGGGGGAGGGGGCGGGCGTTGGTGGTGCACACCTTTAATCCCAGCACTCAGGAGGCAGAGGCAGGCAGATCTCTGAGTGTTCAAGGCCAGCCTGGTCTATAGAGCAAGTTCCAGACCAGCTGGGGCTACAGGGAGAGATTGTCTCAAAAATACCAAAAGAAAGAAAGAAAGAAAGAAAGAAAGAAAGAAAGAAAGAAAGAAAGAAAGAAAGAAAGGAAGGAAGGAAGGAAGGAAGGAAGGAAGGAAGGAAGGAAAGAAGGAAGGAGAAGGAAGGAAGGAAGGAAGGAAAGAAGGAAGGAAAGAAGGAAAGAAGGAAAGAAGGAAAGAAGGAAAGAAGGAAAAAGAAGGAAAGAAGGAGAAAGGGGCTTTTTGAACCAGGCATGGCAGAGGGATCTCTGCGAGTTCAAGGCCAGCCTGGTCTACATAGCAAGTTCTAGGCCAGCTGAGACTACAGGGAGACACTGTCTCAAAAAGACCAAAAGAGAAAAAGAAAAGAAAAAAAGAAATGTGCTTTTTCAAAAAGCACTAAAAAGGAAAGCTGATTAAATTTCTGGCATTTGGCTGAACAGCTGTAAGAGAGTTTGAACTCACTTTAAGAGACAGGCTACTGTTTCCTTCCTGGTATGTGGAGACGGCCAAGTATCTGGTTAGCTACAAGGCCTATCTAACACCTGCAATGGATCAGTTTTCACAAATCCCTCTATATGTGGCAAAATTGTTTTCATGCAACACAATGAATAATAGTTCTCAAGCAACACAATGAATAATTATAACAAAAACTCAGGATAAAATGTTTCTTTTGTTGAATTTTCTACATATAATCATTTCAGTGTCAGTAAAAATATAAAGTATGGCTGGGAGTGTAGCTCAGTGGTAAAGCACATATTTCCCAAATGCAAAACCTTGGGTTCAGTCCTCAGCTGCGCATATAATTAGTATTACAATATCAAAAAATAATTAGGGTGCTGGGGAGAGAGCTCAGTTGGTAAAAGCCCTTCCTGTGCAAACATGAGAACCTGAGTTCGAATCCCCAGCATCCACATAAAAAGCCAGACATTGATGCATGTGCCTATAACTCCAGCATTGGGAGGTGGAGACAGGTTGATCCCAGAGATTGCTGGCCAGTCAGCCTAGTTGAAATGCTGAGCTTCATTTCAATGAGAGACCCTGTCTCAAGACAATAATGCAGAAAACAATAGAGGATGATATTCACTGTCCTCTGGCCGCCAAGTGCATGTGTGTGGGTACACATACCCTCATTCATGTTCATGTATCACATAGACACACACACACACACACACACCAAGTAGTTCTTTCTAGTTATATTAAAATATTTTCATGGGGCTGGAGAGATAGCCTAGCGGTTAAGAGCCGACCACTCTTACAGAGGACCCGGGTTCGATCCCCAGCACCCACATGGCGGCTGAGAACCGTCTGAAGCTCCAATTCCAGGAGAACTCCAGTTCCAGGGGAATCCGAGACCCTCTTCTGACCTCCGCAGCGTTGCACGACACGGGTGCACAGACTTGCATGCAGACAGTACATTCATACACATACAAAAATAAATAAAATTAATTAAAAAAAATTAAAAAAAATATTTTCATTAAAAAAGATATGCCTGGGCTGACTTATAGCACAGGTCTGACAACTTGAGTTGATCCCAGAACCCATAAAGGTGAAAGGAGAGAACTGACTCCATAAAGTTGTCCTCTGACCTCCACATGCATGACGAGGCACACAGGTGCTTATATACATACATTACACACATACACACAAAATATATATGTATATATACATATATATGGAATTAAAATTGTATCAGGAAAGACCAGACTAGAGAACTAACATACTAGACTAAGGAAATGGTTTAGCTTCCTCATCTGGACTGTATAGAGTTGCAATGAGCAATGGCCCCACCATGTGACTTAGTAGGTGTTTGTGTGTTTAGGGACCAACAGGCAGAGAACCCCCAACTTTCCCAAGGGCTTCAGTTTGGCTCACTCCCCACTTTTGGCATGAGCTACTCAAATTGCCATCCATCCAGCTGTGCATTAGTCCAGCTGAACCTGATCTTGCCCCTTGCCTCTACAGCCTCCACACCTCACTTCTGCAGCTCAACTTGACCCTGAGGCTGAGATTGAACCACTGACCTGACAGCTTGACCGTACATCTTCCAGCAGACCTCCAGAAGTTATCTGAGCACAGCTTCCTGCTTCTGCCTCTCAGTTAGGTCTCTTTGAAACTCCTAGAACTTTGCTGAGGACTCTTTAACCTATTGTAGACATTTAATAGGATAGCTAAGATAGATAGATAGATAGATAGATAGATAGATAGATAGATAGATGATAGATAGAAATAGATGATAGGTGATAGATATAGTGTAATATTTAATATATGATAATATATGAGAGTTAATATTAGTAGTCAAGCTTAGCATAAAATAACCAGTGTTTGTCTTGCTGGCTGTCAAGAAAATTGGGACTACTTGGCAAATTGCTGCCAACGAAACTGCTGTGCCTTGTGAATTTATTGTTAATCAGTGAATTCTGACATTTTGGAAAGCAACAAACTGTCTCTGTTTCTGACACAGTGTGTTGACAACAAGGTAAGAGAGATTCCTACTGGATATTTGCCATGGAAGATGGCTGTCTAGGACACACCTATTTATCCGAGTCTAGCTTCTCACTGATTTTAAGCTATTTAAAATTCTGTAATATGTAAATTGCAAATCTTCAGTTTGCTGTTCACTGAGAGCACCCCAAAACGGTTATCTACCGTCTGCAGATCATCTCCAAGGTGCTGGAGCATGGCACCAGCCCCATCCCAATTCTGCCCCTCCAGTGGAAAAAAAATCTAGTTTTGTGTCCATTTTTAAATTAATTTAAACACTCCTTCACTCCACATAAAATCATGATTCTTTTGGATCCTCCTTTGAACTAGTTGAAATATATTTCTAGCTTCCATATTGAATAATGAATGAAGTAAAATCTTTAACATCTGTTCATTTTATACCCACATGAGAGTCATGAGTTTACCTTTTTTGGAACACTATTCTTTAGCAATTTTATAGCTGGAAAATGCTCAGAGGCAATGTGAAGTTGTAATAAGAGCAATCTGCTAAGCATGTTAGTTACTTAGACTTTTTGACTGGTTTGAATTATCTGGAATTTTAGTGTCTAATTAAAAAATAGTTCTAATAATCAAATACAGTTTTGTCACCAGTAGTGTTGTTTGATTTTTGTTTTGTTTTGTTTTGGGTCTTTTTTTTTTGTGATTTTGAGACAGGGTCTCCCTATAGCCCCAGCTGTCCTGGAACTCACTCTGTAGACCAGGCTGGCCTTGAACTCACAAAGATTGGCCTGCCTCTGCCTCCCAAGTGCTAGGATTAAAGGCATGTGCCACCATGCCTGGCTGTTCTTTGTTTTGTTTTGAGACAAGGTCTGTCCATGTAGCTCAGGCTGGCCTAAAGTCTGGATCTTTCTGGCTCACCTGGGATAACAGGCAGCTCACTGACCTTAGTTCAATGATTTGTACCTCGTAGGCACTTAGTATAATTTGCTACATAAATACAATAGACTGATTCCCCTGGAACTGGAGTTAAAGACGGTTGTCAGCCGTCATATGGGTGCTGGGGATCAAACACGGGTCCTCTGCAAGAGCAGTCGGCACTCTTAACCACTAGGCCATCTCTCCAGCCCCTGGTCTTTTCAAGACAGGGTCCCCCTGTAGCCCCAGCTGTCCTGGAACTCACTCTGTAGACCTCCCAAGTGCTAGGATTAAAGGTGTGCGCCACTACGCCCTGCTGATTGTTCTAAATTTTATCTCTCAAGAAAGGCTAAATGGCAACAAATACCTCACAAATAGCTCAGGGATTAACACAGCAAAAGGTAATTCTCAGTTGGGGAGATGGCTGCATGGGTAAAGTGGCCTCAGAAGCCTGAGGAGCTGAGCCTGATTCCCAGAACATAGTGGAAAGAGAGAACAGACTCTTAAAATTTGTCCTCTAGGGGCTGGAGAGATGGCCTAGTGGTTAAGAGCCGACCACTCTTGCAGAGGACCGGGTTCGATCCCCAGCACCCACATGGAGGCTGAGAACCCTCTGTAACTCCAATTCCAGGAGAACTCCAGTTCCAGGGGAATCTGACACCCTCTTCTGACCTCCGCGGCATTGCACGACACGGTGCGCAAACCTGCATGCAGACAGTACATTCATACACATACAGAAATAAATAAAATTAAAAAAAATTGTCCTCTGACCTCCACACACACCTGTCCACACTCACACACCTTATACACACACACACACACACACACACACACACGCACACACATGCACGATAAAATATAAAAAATTAAATAAAAATAATCCCACCACACAGTCCACAGTCCTACCACGCAATCCCACCACACAGTCCACTATCCTTCCACACAGTCCCACTGCACAGTCCACAGTCCCACTACACAGCCCCCCACCACACTGCACCCAGTCCTCCCAGTCCCACACAAAGTCCCTCTAGTCCCTCCACACACAGCGCACCCACAGTCCCCACCCTACCCTATGCCCTAAATCTACACAGTCCACACACACAGCCCCCCTCCCAGTCAGTCTTCCCTCACAGGGTCCCTCACCACTAGGACAAGAACAGCTCTGGGGTGTCACGAAGGTGAGGAACACTGGAGGACTCTAAGGAAAGCAATCACACGAATGTCCAGCGAAAACTGAATTCTTAGAAGGAATCACAATAAAACTTCCAGTGAAGAAACAGGAGATGAATGAGAAAGTAGTTCTAACAAGCTAAAGCTAAGTCCTCAAAGAGCAGACAAGGGGTCTATCTGAACTATTACCTCACACAGCCCAGGTTGAAGTTTGTGTGTTCTTGGAGGAGACAGAATGATTATGCTTTGGCACAGGCTTACAACAGGAAAACTGAGGCTTTTAAATCACTGTTTTATTGAAGAAAAATCAAGCCTGCACCCCAGGACTCAAAAAACCCAGGAAGTAAAATGCAGCCAATTGTGGGCGGGTGTTGGAAGCTGGGGGGAGGCTAGACCTGGATTGGGACCAAGTCTGTTTCAAATTTATTTGATTGAGAATTTTACTTTGAAAAGAGTACTTCACAGGACCCTTGGGAGCTGTCAAGCTCTGCCCCGGGCAGAAGATTAACTGCTCTGAGGACCAGCAGGGAAAGCCTAGTAAGGCAGAGGCCCCTTGTCCGTCGGTGTATGGACTTACTGGTGGCTGGCTATGTAGCAGGCCGTGCCTCTCTGCCAGGCGCCTTGGGGGTTTCACAGTTTATGGCTCAGAAGGAACCACATGAATGGAAAAAAGCATTTAAAGCCATTCTCTAAACTGCTGATTGAAAACCAGACTTGATTGAGCCTACAAAAGAAAGTTTCCTTGGATTATCTGTCTTCTGGAAGGAAGAGGTGGCCTCTGGGAGGGGAACATCCTTTTTGTGTCTTATTGAGAGGCAGTGAGTTGAGAGCAGGACTTCAGGAACTTGGCTCTGCCCTTTATTCTCTTTCCTCCCCTCCCAGGGCTTCTCTCTAACTTGTCTCAGCTGTCAAACTGGAGATCATAATGTGGATTTGATAAATCAATTATATGGAAAAGAGGAAAACAAGCATGTTAAACACTATACAACTATTTGCATTTTATCACTGTATAAATTTAATTAATTCATTGTATTAATGTAAAAACATTTTAAGCGTGTGTGTGTGTGTGTGTGTGTGTGTGTGTGTGTCTTATGCTGGAGTTTGAAGTATCAAAAATATTTCCATTTAACCCTCACCAGTGACAATCAGACAGGAGAGGTTTTTAACATCCAGGAGTACATTACATTTACTCAGTAAATCATAGAAGACAAGAAGAAGTAGAATGACCCAACTAAAAGATGAGCTAAAGATCTGAACAGAGACTCTCAAGAGAAGTTAGATGTCCTCAGAATACCCTTAAAAATTGTTCACATTCGTTGAAACAGTTTTTTTAAATGTTTCTCACGCCATCTCTATATTACCTCCTCTGTGAAGGCTCTTTATTCAGTTCTTTGTCCTCTTTTGAGTGATTCATTTTGTTTTCTTTTTGTTTTTTTGAGTAGCTTGTATTATCTCTGGAAATTTAACAGGCTTTTGTAGATGTTCTGCATGTGAAGGTTTCCTGCCCACTCTGTAATGTGCATAATATATTAGGGAAATGGCAAATTAAGACCACTCTAACGATAATGCATCTCACTCCGGAAGACTGGCTTAGGATCTAGGAAACAAATGATATCAATCCTGTAGAGGTTGTGGGAAAGGGGAACACTCAATCCATTGCTGGTGGGACATGTAACTATACCAGCCACATATGGAAAGCAGTGTGGAGAACTCTTGGAAAGGACTCAAAATGAGCTTGCCATTTGACCCAGTCATACCTAGATTCTGGGTCTATACTCACAAGGACTCATTCTTACTGCAGTAGAAATACATGCACAGCTATTTTATGCCGCTCTGTTCACAATAGCAAAAGCTTTGGAACCAACCAAATGCCCCTCAACTGAGAAGTGGATAGAGAAATATGTCTCCTGTTACCTGTACACCAATGAAGTTCTATGCCAGCATTAACAGAAAGACACACCCATGAACTTTGCAGGTTCATGGATGGAGCTAGAAGATATATATTAAGTGAAATACACCACAAAGTCCCAGAAAACAAACGACGGAATGGTATCCCTCATCTGTTGGATGCTAACACCAATTAAACCCAGTCATAAATCTTTCTGTGGAGAGGGATGCCACTATTAAAAGAAAAACACCAGAACAGAACTGCATTCGAAACACTGATGAAATGGGGAATTGGGTGAGGGTTGGATGGAAGGGTTGGGAGAGGGCACGGGTCTATATTCGATTAATGTATATTTAATTGATGTGCGTTCAACAACATACCAATCCTTTGCTCAGACTCTGTCTACAGGTACATGGTGTTTTAAGGACTTAGTAAAAAGTAAATATTTGTATAACAAACAACATTGGTTTAAAGGGTTTTGATAAAATCTGCTGGGTAATGCAGCTGAGTTAATTTGTGAAATATAACTTGTGTGTCCACAGTGTTTTACGTTGACAATCTCTGCCATAACAATCAATTTTGGATGGGCCACATACAACTATTCTCTCTAATTGTTATGTTTTATACAATCGTCTTGTAGCATTCGCTTTTACCTTGTAGGATGATTTAAATTAGGAATTACGTTTGCTTCCCAAGTTAACGACATCCAGTCACCCAAAACAGCCTAGGGTTGAATTTGATGACATCTGCCGCCTTGATCCTGCCTATAGGTATTGTGTACTACAACTTTCCCTTTTTGAGATCATGGGTCAAAAAAATAAAAAACCTAAAATAACAAGGGGGGATACAGATATATAAACGTTTTGTCAAAAACTTTGCAATTTACATCTTAAAAAACACTAACTACAGGAACACTCTTTGTATGTTCCAACAGCTCCAAAATGTCAACAACTTATGGCTTGAGATGTAGAAAGAAAAGATCCCGACTTTGCAATTGTGAGGACCGCTCATCCGGCGCATAGAGTCATTACAGGTAAGAATTGGGTAACCATTAGGCGTAGGAAAGGTTGGCCCGTTGTCTTGATGTAAAGAAGGAAGAAGGAGCAGGCATGGAAGCGGGAGATAGAGCCGAGCCCGTAGAATGAACAGGACCGACATTGAACGAGGAAGCAAACAAAAGCGTCTAGGACTTGCTCCAGGCATTAAAACCCCTTCTGTGGATCCTACTTGTAAACAACTACATTTTTTAATGCGTCCTACTGCAAAACTTACCTTGTAGGTGCAGCAAAGGTTTCTTACCTCCCCTTCATAGAAAAAAGAGGAATATGATGATGATTGAAGTCGTTTTCCTAATGTACAATTGGAGCTACAACTGTTATAGAGGTCTACTATATATACCTTTCGCGTTAACACTAAGCATATCAAACTGGCTAAAGTACAACCTGCCTCTTTTTTTTCAATAACCTATTCTCTTCGCCAGCTCTCATTCTCCCATTTTTCGAGACCGGGTCTCCCTGTCGCCTTCACTGTCCTGGACTCACTCTTAGACCAGGCTGGCTTGACACTCACAAAGATTCCCCGGCCTCTTGCCTCCCCGTGCTAGGATTAAGGCGTTGTGCACCAGCTCGGCACAAACTGCCTTTCTTTAATTGACTTAATAGACCCATAGGACCTATGAAAGGTTCTTGTCTATTCCGACCCAAACTCTATATACTAAAGTCTCCTTAAACTTTTCTGACGCATTAAGCAAAATCTATTAATCTACAGAGAGCTCTGATATCGCACTGGATTACTTCTCCCAAGGAGAAGATGTTGGCCAGGGAATCCAGCCCCCACAAAAGGTTTTAAAGGCTTCTGCCTGTAAATCCGGGATCACCTGCCCAGAAGAGATGAGTGATAAGGCCCTGCTGTCTGAAGAACTGCATGTAAACATGGGAAAGAATTGTATGAGGGACCGACTTGCAAGTGTACGTTGGTTCTGGAATCCCAGAGGGTGTTACCAAAGGCACTAATACCAATAGAGCAAATATGGGGCTCCTTGAGTTCAAGCAAGACTGCCTCCATCAGCACCAGCTACACCTCACCGCCTGGATCACTGTGCAGCCGTGGCGCCATAATGTCTGTATATCCCAAATAGCTAAGTGGCTATGTGGCCCCTCTTAGGGAAGATAACCCATGGCTGATGGCCACAAGCGTACATCCGCGTAGGGTTCAGGAGATGCATGATAACAGCCAACAGTAACAACCCTGTCAGCATAGTTACAGAACAAACGGAACACGAGCTTGAATAGACCATCCAAACCATCTGTGTCTATACCAATAAACCTAACCATAACAATTAGTTACTGTTTAAAATACCTCTTATATCATTAATTGCTCGTGCTTCATTAATAGGACTGACAAGGTTATTTCCTGGACCAAAACTGTCAGCCCATGAAAGGGAAACACCAGAATTGACCAGAGTCCAAACAACGACAGCTCCAGAGAAAGTTAGACTGTTTCACCTCTCGTCCACCTGTGCCCTTTTCTCGCTAGGGAACAATCTGCGGACAGAGGGTGGTGGTGTGTGGTAGAATGTAAGGGGCTGTGTGGGTGACTGTGAAACTAACAGGCAATACGGACTGGACATTATTTGAACAATTTGATTGTACAATCAAGCCCCCTCCCCCAGTCTGGATGTGGGACCCTTGTGCTGTGTGGGTTTGGGCACACTTGCTTGCAAATGGTTTTACCATGAAGATGCTTAACTCATAAATTTATTACTTATTGTCACAAAATGAAAAAAAAAAAAAATAAAGAAGAAAAAAAATGACGATTCAGCTAACTGTGGATAGTTATCCCCTGACTTAGACAAAAACTTTACTGTATCATGGATAATAGCATTCTTGTGTAATAATTGATTTCTGTGTTTGTTCTTATATTTCCACTTTTTATAGAACATTAAATAAATAGGAACCTTTGAGGAGCTTCAGGTTTGGACAAGTTGTTAGAACTCCCTACGATGAGCTTATTTGTACCAGAAAAAGTTTCATCTAGGTTTGTTGTAGAAAAAATAAAAACAGAAGAATTTCTATGTGTGTGTGTGACAAGTCTTGGTACATTCCTATTAATGAAAATTATTTGAAAACAGAAATGATGTAGCAATATATTGTCTAAGTGTTTCATTTAAGAATCCCATGAAGTTTAGCAATTTCTCTTAAAGGTATGTTAATGCCCATGTGAAACATGACTGTTATCTTTGGTTTCAGTTCATTGGCTAATGAGTTCCCCAGAGTTTGTACCTGTGTCTGAACTGAAACTATTGTATTGATTGTTTATTTTTCGTGCATCGAAAATTTCTGTAAATAAAAGCCTCTTTTGTGATTTTTAAAAAACGTGTTCACACATTCAGTAATTAAGGGAATACACAATAAAACCATCTTTAAGATTTCATTTTACAACAAAAAAAAAAGATTTCATTTTACATCTGTTAAGAAGATGGTCTATGATCAAGAAAAAAACAAATGACACCAACTGGCGGAGAGGTGTTGTGGAGAAAAGGGAACACTTACTTAGTGTGGATGTGGATTGCAGGACCTATACACCACTATCAGATAAGCAGTATAAGACTCTCAAAAGACAAAAGTCTAAAATGAACCTACCATTGACCCAATTATACACTCCTAGGTATATACCCAAAAAGCACGCATCCTTAGCAGAGACACATACAGAACTAAGTTATACCAGCGAGGCTACAGGGAGACCCACTGTATCGGAAAAAGACAAAAAAAAAAAAAAAAAAAAAAAAAAAAAGAATGGAAACTTGAAGTGGCCACTTTGCTTGACAGAACCAACATGAGATGATTACAATGACTAAATTACAAACACACACAAAAGCTTAGATGCATGACGAGCATGACTACATGAATCTTAGACACAACGGAAAAACAGTTACCATAAACACAAGACATAGTCGGACATGAACAGAAGAAACGCTGAGCACATGGAGCTTACCCCCTGTCAGTCCTGGAACCAAAAATCTGGACCCCTCGCCCAGATTCCAAATCACTGAGGAGAACCAAACTGAACTTCCCAGACCAGAAACTCAAGTTTAACCAGAACCAAAGTGAAAGTACTCTCTTACCCAAAAGACATGGCCGGCCGAATGTCTTTAGTCCCTCTGGTGCTCTTTGGGGGATCCATGGTTGTGTGGTGGCATTAGAGCCCACGTTAACAGGGAATACATGCAAGTGTGGGGGTGGATGGAGGAATTGGTTCTGAGAGGATGGGAGAACTGAAGGAGAAAGGGAACGTGGGAGAGAGCTTCCTGGGCCTCCCTCCAAGGGTACATTGGCAGGGGCGAAGGAGGATCCCTAGCAATGGCAACTGGAGGGAGTTTAGGGGGGGTTCGATTGGCGGGAGCCTTCCTCATCCGGGTGAAAGTTGGGGACACAGGGCAGAGCCAACTACTCCTCAGTGTTCTTGTGGTAGGCCAAGTTATGCTTTTGCAGAATGTCCTCCGCTGAGGAGACTTTAAGGCTCGCAATTATGAGGAGGATCGGAATGAATGGAGCTGGGGGAAGAAGACTATGGGTTTGGAGGAGAGCCTTAAGGGCGGCCATCTGAGGCTCCTTAAAATGAGGAGTGAAGCTGTTTGCAGGTGAAGCTGGGGAACATCCCAGCTGCCACGCAGAGAATCTTGAACTGGAGGCCCATGAGTTAACTGCTGCGTACTGTGAAGACCTAGCTTCTGCAAAAGCCTGAGGGTCACCAACCTGTTAGAGAATGCTGGGGATTTCCCAAGACCACCTAAAGCACAGCTCTCTTCACAATACCAAGAAGTCGGAACCAACCCAAGTGCTCCGCAACTGATGAGTGGATAGAGAAAATGTGGTACATCTACACAATGGAGTCCTATGCAGTGGTAAAGAAAGATGACATCAGGGCTGGAGAGATAGCCTAGTGGTTAAGAGTGCCGACTGTTCTTGCAGAGGACACGGGTTTGATCCCCAGCACCCACATGGTGGCTGATAACCGTCTTTGACTCCAGTTCCAGGGGAATCCGATGCCCTCTTCTGACCTCAGAGGCATTGCACGACATGGGTACACAAACCTACAAGCAGACAGTACATTCATACACATAAAAAATAAATAAATAAAAATTTAAAAAAAGAAAGATGACATCATGAGCTTTGCAGGTAAATGGCTGGAGCTAGAAGATATCATGCTGAGTGAAGTAACACAGTCCCAGAAAAATAAACGACGAATGGTATCCCTCATCTGTGGATGCTAACACCAATTACATAATTGTATGGCAAACTGAGAAACGTCAATGTGATCTGAAAACAACTGTGCTCTTATATTGTGAATCCCTAAAAAAAATAAAATAAAATAAATAGGGCTGGAGAGATGGCCTAGCGGTTAGGAGCACCGACTGCTCAAAAAAAAAAAAAAAAAAAATATGGAATTTACCATGAACGCGAGGGAGGAACTAAGACAGAAAAGAGTGTGTGATTGGATCCAGAAGTGTCCTGTGCTTAGCAGGGGACTTCCACAGGGCCATTACCCCTTGCGCATATGTCCCATGGTTCTCCAGGTGGCATCTCTTTATTACAGAGGGCCAGGTTCCAAGCTGCCAAGTGATATCAGCTCTTAATGTGGAATTGCTGTGGATGAACCAAGAAGTGGAGGCAGCCAGGTGCTATTCCAGCACAGCACAGTCGGGATATGTACCTCCCAAGCGATGAACAAACAGGATGCAAATGAATCGAAAGTGAATAGAAGGGGGCCACGCGCTCACCCTTGCGTGGCCATCAGCACATAAAACAGAAAGGGGTCTATTCACTGAAACTGCAGAGGGATTGTCTCGCAAACACCAGGGGCATCTCACAAATGCTGAGGGGTGTCTCACAAATGCTGGGAACCGAAACTGTAAGAGAGAGTGTCTCGCAAACATGGGGGGGGGCTCCTAAACGCCAGAGTCATCTCACAACGCGGGGGGGGGGGTGTTTTGCAAACACTGGGGTGGGGGGCGCAAGACCATGTTAGTATGGCCAAAGGGGTTTGGGGCAAGACCAAGGAGTGAGGGTGAGAGATGCAGAGTCAGGTGAAAGCAAGCAGATTGTGAGCTGCTGCAGACTCGTTTATTCAAGAGAAGGCAGGGGTATATATGTAATCTGCTCTGTTCCTTCCACGGACAGATGTGCCAGGGGCTGATAATTGGGCGAATTCTCATTGGCCCAGGTTACTGACTCAGCTGTTGCCATGGTTAGCTTCCGAAAACAGGTTAAGCCTATTCGGCAGGCGAGGCGGTGAGCACACTGCTGCGCAGGCGTGTAACACTCTACATCTACGCATGTTCAGTAAAAAAAAAAAAAGAAAAAGAAAAAAAGAATTCCTATCTCTGTACACACCTTTTATTTTCAAATTTCTTTGGAAATACGATAAAGTCTAGTGTGTTTGATTTTGAACATATTTGGGCATACCGTGTGTATTATTTTTCAGTTTTCTTGTTTCTTCCAATAGATTGTATAAATTAATCCACTCCTTGTAATGGGCATGTTAGACTCCTCTCTAGTATTGTGGAAATTACTATTCATATGAGCATTCTTGTGCTGTTACCACTCATTTGTTATTGATAATATTTGTATTTTGCAAACAGTATTGAAATAGACATCATCTTACATAGGTAAAAACTTTTCCATTAATCTTTTTTTGGGGATTTATTTTAGTAATATTCTTTTTTTTTTTTTTTTTTTGGTCTTTTCAAGACAGGGTCTTCCTGTAGCCCCAGTTGTCCTGTAGACCAGGCTGGCCTTGAACTCACAAAGATCCACCTGCCTCTGCCTCCCGAGTGCTAGGATTAAAAGCGTGCACCGCCACCCCGGCATTAGTAATATTCTTTTTTTTTTTCTTTTTTTTAGAGCTTCAAGAGTTGAAATTAGTAATATTCTTATAGATAGGTTCAACTATTTCCCCTCCCATCCCTGAGCTCTGAATTTCTTTTTGATGATCCTGGGCCTGGCCCAGGGCAGGGCTTCCTGTACCTGTACCGTGGCCTGGAAGGGGGAGGACTCATTGCTATAAACCACTTCTCAGAGGTCCATTCTCCATTCATCACTCAAGCACTACCCAGAAAGCCTATCACCAGCAATATAAGTGAACTATCTATTAGTCCCATGTCATAGGTACCCCCCCAAAAGGAATTTTTCCCTATATTTTAAGTTGCAATTAGTAACATCAAGGAAATATGCCTTCTCAAATGAATATTTAAAGGCAAAGACATTCCACTGGAATCACCCTCCTCCTTAAAAATAATTAATATGCTTTAATTTCCAGAGAAACTTTAGGGTCACAGCAAAATTAAGCAGAAATAATACCCAAGCAACCCCTACAACACACACACACACACACACACACACACACACACACACACACACGCACATGCACGCACGCCACCTTCTCAGCTATCAGCTCCCTCTGCCATAGTGCTGCATTTGTTACACTTAATAGGCCTTTGCTGACACATTGTCACCCGAAGTCCATAACTTACATTGCAATTTCCACAGTACTCTGCTTCTTCTCCCCACCCCCTCACCGCCCGCCATGATTTTTTTTTTTTCACCGTCTCCTTAGTAGACTTTTCTGGAATATATCATCTACTCTTACAGCTTTTTCATATTTAGTATGCATTTATGTTTCTTCAGTGTCTCATGACTTGATAGGTCATTATGGTGGTTTGAATGAGAAATGCCTCCTCCCCTCCCAGCCCCATAGGCTCACATATTTGAACACTTGGTCCCTAGTTGGTGGTGCCGCTTGCAGAGGTTTAGAAGGTACAGCCTTGCTGGAGGAGGTATGTCCTCGTGGTGGCCTTTGAGAGCTCATAGCTTTAGCCCACTTATTGTTCCCACTCTGCTTCTTGCTGGTTCTTGAAGATGTGAGCACTCAGCTTTCAGCCCCTGCCTCCATCTGCCTCTCTACTGCCATGCCTCCTCCCCACGATGGACTGCTATTCCTCAGAAGTATAAGGCAAAATAAACTCTTTTATAAATTGCCATGCTCATGGTGTTTTATCACAGCAGCAGAAAAGAAAATAATAAGTTAATTTGGACTTATTGTTCCAGAGGGATGAGTCCATCATGGTGGGGGGGGGGCAATGCCGCAGAGGCATGGCAGCAAGGTGCAGGCATGGAGGTAGAATCTGAAAGCTCAGTGATTACATCGTCTCTAGCAAACAGGAAGCGGAGAAAAGGAACTACCCATGGGACAAGACCATAAACTCTTAAAGCTCACCCACAGGGACAGACTTCCTCTCACAAGGCCTCATCTCCCATTCTATGACCTCCCCAAACAGTGCCATTACCTGGGTACCCAGTGAGCAAATACTCAAAATAACCAATCTATAAAGTGTGTTTTGTGGCCCAGAATGTGACCTATCATGGTTAATGGTCCATATCAGCTTCAGAAAATTCTGCAACCTGATGTTGTTAGATGAAGTTGTCTATAGATGTCAGCTATATTTGGTTGATTGATGGTGCTGTTCAACTCACTATTCTCTCACTGGTTTTCTGCCCCCTGGATCTGTTTGATTCTCAGATAAGGGGGTTAAAATTTTTCAGCTTCAGTAGTGGATTCATGCATTTATCCTTACATTTTACCCTCTTTCTTCACATGTGGTATCTTAGGTTGATACTTTAAGGACTGCTTTATGTCCTTAGAGTACCAACCCTTTACACCCCCATGTCAACCTAACAGAGAACTAAGGTTCAGTTCCCAGCATCCACATGGCAGCTAACAATCTTCTGTAATTCCAGTTCAAGAAGATCTGATGCCAGCCAGGCGTGGTGGCACACGCCTTTAATCCTAGCACTTGGGAGGCAGAGGCAGGTGGATCTTTGTGAGTTCAAGGCCAGCCTGGTCTACAGAGTGAGTTCCAGGACAGCTGGGACTACAGGGAGACCCTGTCTCGAAAAGACCAAAAAAA
>VZQC01007186.1:363473-495193 GCA_009823505.1 Rhizomys pruinosus | reverse complement strand
AGGTAACTACACCTTGCCGAGTTCTCCCAGAGTTCTCGGATGCTACTTTGTTTCCTTGTTTTCTTTCTGCTTTTGGTGTTCCTACTACAAGTAACTACACCTTGCCGAGTTCTCCCAGAGTTCTTGATGCTCTGTTTTGTTTCCTTCTGGCCTTTTGTTTTTGCTTTTCAATTCTGGAAGTTTCTGTCTTTCCTCAGCTCTGTCTAGTCTGCTAACGGCTTCATCAGAGGCATTGTTTCCATGAGTGTTTTGGACCTCAGCATTTCTTTTTTATTTTCTTAGAATTTCCAGTTCTTCACTTACACTGACCATCGAGCCTTGCTACAGTCTGCTTTTTCCACTAGTCCTTTATCACATTAATCATATGATACATAAATAATACAACACATAACACACAGTCGTTACATATCATAATTACTGTCTGACCCTGGAAGTCACTATGTGGACCAGGCTGACCTGGATCTCACAAGGTCTGCCGGCTTCTGCCTCCTGAGGGCTGGGATTAAAGTCACACCACCATGATTGGCTTAATATTTTTGTTGGAAAGCATACATGATATCATTAGCAAAGGATCTGTGGTATCTAGGGCTTAAGTAAGTGAATGGTAAAGTTCAGGCAGGCAGCGCATCTTCATAGTCCTGAGAGCTGGACTCAGTCTTTCGGTGGCCTGTATCCACGAATGTCTCTGCTGCTTCACACTCCCCATCACTCCATGCTTGGACAGGACAGAAGCTGTGGCCTTTCCCCTCCTTTGTGGGGAAACTTGGGGAGCTGGAGTTAGATATTTCTTTTCCTACATCTAGGTTAGGCTTTGGGGAGGCTCTGTTGAAAGTTTCTCCTTAGGACAGGCCTTGTTAGGAAGCACAGAATGCTCTGATGTTTCTCAGTGTTTTCTTTCTCTTCCTCCTACAACTCATGAAGGGAGCTTTCTCTGGTACTCCTGTGACTAAGCTGGAGGGTTCTTGACTCTCAGACTTGATACTGAGCCTCTAGTAACTCATCACTTATACTTCTGGTTATTCTAGCCCAGCACAGGTTCCCAGAGGCTTCTACCCATGGATTTCTGCCCAGGTAAAGTGATTCTCCAATTTGGGGTTAACAATTTACCTGGGACCACACTTCTCTCGCAGATCTAAAAAGAGTTGGATTTTATTGTTGTTCATATCTCCTTCCCCTCCCCTTCCCTTTCCCTTCCCTTTCCCTTTCCCTTTCCCTGCCCTTCCCTTTCCCTTTCCCTTCCCCTTCCCTTTCCCTGCCCTTCCCTTTCCCTTCCCCTTCCCTTCACCTTCCCTCCCCCTTCCCTTCCCCTTCCCTTCCCCTTTCCCTGCCCTTCCCCTTCCCTTTCCCTTCCCCTTTCCCTGCCCTTTCCCTTTCCCTTTCCCTTCCCTTTCCCTTCCCTTCCCTTTCCCTTCCCTTCCCCTTCCCTTTCCTTTCCCTTCCCTTCCCCTTCCCTTCCCTTTCCCTTCCCTTTCCCTTCCCTTCCCTTCCCTTTCCCTTCCCTTTCCCTTCCCTTTCCCTTCCCTTTCCTTTCCCTCTCCCTTCCCTTTCCTTTCTCTTTCCCTTTCGCTTCCCTTCCTCCTTCGCCTTCCCCTTCCCTTCTCTCCCCTCTTCCCTCTCCCCTCCTCCCCCCTCCCCTCCCCTCCCCTTCCCTTCCCATCCCCCCCACCTCCCTTCCTTTTTGACTAGTTTTGTATAGCCCAGACTGTCCATGAGTACCCGCTCTTCTGTCTGCACCTCCTAAGCACTGGGATTGGAAGCACTGTGTCTATAGCCCTATGTGGCCTGAACTTGCTATGGAGACTAGGCTGGTATCCTAGTTTCTCTTCAATTACTGGGACAAAACACTGACCAAAATCAACATGGGGAGGAAAGGATTTATTTGGCTCAAATCCCCTGGGTCATAGTTCATCACTGAGGGAGCCCAGCATAGGAACTCAGGGTAGAAACCTAGAAGCAGGATCTGAGGCACAGGCCATGGAAGAATGCTTCTTACTGGCTTGCTCTCCTGGTCCATGCCAGCCTGCTTTTATACTGTACATAACAACCTGCCCAGGGGTGGCACCACCCCACATTGGGCTGGGCCCTTTCACATAATCAAAACAATACTCCACAGACTTGACCACAGGGCAGTCCAATTTAGGAAAGTCCTCAACTGAGGCTCCCTCAACACAGATGTGTCAAGTTGACACTAAACTATCTGGCACAGCTTGTCTCAGTCTCATAGAGATCTGCCTGCTTCTGCTTCCTGAGAGCTGGGACTAAGGTTGTGCTACACTATGCCAGGTTATCTAAAGCCTTTTTTGTTGTTTTTAGTTTGGGGTGGTAGTAGTGATTTTGCTATTTTTCTTTCCTTTCTTCAAATTGTTTAGTTTTTAACTTGTTTTTAGGATATAGTGATAACTTCTAAACTCTTTACATGTCACACCAGAACCTGGAAATATTCTTGCCTTTTTAATTTAAAAAATTAAATCTATAGAAAAGTAGAGAAGATAGCATTGCATCCCTCAAATCACCAGCACTTGCATCTAACACTGGATAAGTACCATCCTTATTCTTGTTTGTATTTTGATTTATTAGTTTACCTAAATAAAAGCATAACTCTTCTCTCTTTTTAATTTTTTAAAAATAGCCTACTTGAAGTACAAATTCACAAACTTTTTAGAATGTACAATTCTGTGTATTTTCCTGTGGTTAAAAATGTGCAAACAACAGCACCATGAATTTTACAATGTTTTCATCACCCTTAAAACTGCAACTCTTTAATTCTCATTCCCCATATCCTTCCCTCTTCCCTAAGGAACTACCAATCTACTTTTGACTGTGTTGCAGATTTACTATTCTGGACATTTCATATAAATAGAATCTCACATTGTTCTTAGAAAGTCTCCTATGACTAGCTTCTTTTACTCAGCATAACTTTTGCACAGCTCAGCCACGCTACAGCATAAATCACTGCATCATTCCTTGCTATGGTTGAATTGTGTCCTATTATTTGGGTATGCCATATTTTATTTATCCATCCATCCACTGATGGATATTTGGCTACTATAAAGAATGCTGCTATGAACATTCACCTAAGAGTAGCATGGCATTTACTTCTAACATTTTTTTATATTCATTGCTAAGAGGTAAGGATATTTTCCCAAATAGACACAACACCATAAAAAGGAACAGCCATTTAATAACCCAAGCAGGATACAAATTCCCCCAAATGCCTCCCTTTTTTTTTTTGTATTTTTGAGACAGAGTCTCCCTGTAGCCCCAGCTGTCCTGAAACTCACTCTGTAGACCAGGCTGGCCTTGAATTCACAGAGATCCACCTGCCTCTGCCTCCCAAGTGCTAGGATTAAAAGCATGCGCCACCATGCCCAGCTCCAAATGTCTCTTATATAGCTTGTTCAAATAAAAATCTAATCAATATAGTGCATATTGAATGCCTATTTATTTATTTGAGACAGAGTCTCCCTATAGCCCCAGCTGGCCTGGAACTCACTCTGTAGACCAGGCTAGCCTTGAACTCACAGAGATCCGCCTGCCTCTGCCTCCCGAGTACTAGGATTAAAGGTGTGCACCACCACAGCTTAAAGACGGTTCTTAGCCACCATGTGGGTGCTGGTAATCGAACCCCAGTCCTCTGCAAGAGCAGTCAGAGCTCTTAACTGCTGAGCCATCTCTCCAGAATGTCTTTTAGCTGAAAGAATACCACATTTAATTCCTCTTTTTTTAATTAAAATTATTCATTTATTTTGTGCTGGAACTTGAATTTAGGGCCTTATGCATACTAAATATGCATTCTTCCACTGAGCTACACTACAACTCCTGACACTGACTTTTTTAAAAAGCCACAATTGTCTTTTAAATCATCTTCTGGCAGTTATGGGAAAAAGAAATAAAGGAGAAACAAACATGAACCAACAGCTGGGCATGGTGGTGTATAACTTTAGTCCCAGTACTTAGGAGGCAGAGGGGGGCAGATCCTTGTGAGATGGAGGCCAGCCTGATCTACATAAGCCAGTTCTAGACCAGCTGTGTCTACAAGGGAGACCCTGTCTAAAACAAACCAAAACAAATCAAAAAACAAAATCCCTAGCAGACTGGGCTTGTTGATAATAGCTATTGTATCCATAGCCATTAGTTATTTTTGCAAGCATGTTTGAATCTCAATGCACAAAATAAATGCAATTATATTTTCCTAATGAGAAATTAACTTGTACTTTAGACCCTAGTGTGGTTCTACTAAGTATAGATACTTAGTTGCAACCAGACTGGGTTCAAGTTCATCTTTCCCTAGGATGAAGTACACATTCCCAGAGTTTACAGAGTGTGGAAGGGTGCCCGTCATGGTGGCACACACCGGTAGGCTACAAAAGTAGAGGCAGGAGGATTACAGGTTTGAGTGTGGATATGCCCTCTCCCCACTCAGCCCATGCAGATCAACATTCTTTCCTTTTAACCTTAAACAAGGCCTCTTTAGGTTCTCTGGCTCCCTGGGCTGCACATCTTGATTGTACAACAGATTATATTATGACTCTGGTTTTTGGCTTGAGTGAAGAATTCCATAGAACTGTTTTTCAGTCTGTCAAGACCTGAACTGCCTGATATAGCCTCTTGCTAAATATGGCTACTTAATACCTTAATTAAAATATTATTAACCGGGCTGGAGAGATAGCCTAGCGGTTAAGAGCACCGACTGCTCTTGAAGAGGACCCAGGTTTGATCCCCAGCACCCACATGGCCGCTGAGAACCATCTGTAATTCCAATTCCAGGAGAACTCCAGTTCCAGGGGAATCCGACACCCTCTTCTGACCTCCGCAGCATTGCACGACACGGGTGCACAAACCTACATGCAGACAGTATATTCATACACATACAAAAAAAATAAAAAATATATTATTAATCCAAATTGAGATGTTTTATGGCTGTAAAATATATTCCAGCTTTTGAAAACTTGATTCAAAGACTGTAAAATATAGGCAGGTCCATACCTGCTTGGGTGGCTGCGTATCAAAATCTTGTCTCAATGATGATGATGATGATGATGATGATAATAATAATAATATAAAGCAAAGTATGACATTTGTCATTTTTATGTTGATTATGTGCTGAAATGATATGGGGATATATTAGTTATAGCATATGTATTGTATTATTTTTTTTCTTTTTTTTCTTTTTATTTATTTTTATTATTATTTTTTTTTGTATGTGTATGAATGTACTGTCTGCATGTAGGTTTGTGCACCCGTGTCGTGCAATGCCACGGAGGTCAGAAGACGGTGTCGGATTCCCCTGGAACTGGAGTTCTCCTGGAACTGGAGTTACAGACAGTTCTTAGCCGCCATGTGGGTGCTGGGAATCAAACCCGGGTCCTCTGCAAGAGCAGTCGGTGCTCTTAACCGCTAGGCTATCTCTCCAGCCCCGTATTGTATTATTAAGGCTGGAGAGATGCTCAGTTAGTGAAGCACTTGGTTGGGAAGCATGCAGACACGAATACCAGCACATATGAAAAGCTGCACTTGATGACATATACCTGTAATCTAAGTGGTGATGTGATGGGAGGTAGAGACCTGAGTCAGCTTGCCTGCTTTACATGGTGAAGGGCCATGGCTCAAACAAAAGGTGAAGGTCCCTGAGGAATAATGTCTGCAATTTGTCCTCTGACCTCCACACATGTGCCTTGCCTGTGTGCACCCATACCCATACACACAAATAAAATAACAATAAATTATTATTATTATTATTATTATTATTATTATTTTGGTCTTTTTCGAGACAGGGTCTCCCTGTAGCCCCAGCTGTCCTGGAACTCACTCTGTAGACCAGACTGGCCTTGAACTCACAAAGATACACCTGCCCCTGCCTCCTGAGTGCTAGGACTAAAGGAGTGTGCCACCACGCCTGGCATATTAAATTATTAACATTGATTTCACTTCCTTTACTTTCTTTAATGTGCTCACTGGCATGCTGAAAATGAATGCATGATTCAACGTATATTTCGAACTTTGTGTATGGGTGTTTTTTCCCTATTCTTCTCTGCCTTTTGGAGGCTGGGGGATTCTGGTTTTACAAGCTCTGAACAGCTTAGCCAGGTTGGGAGTGGATCTAGATTCCATCTTTGAGAACATGTGCTAGTTTTGCACCTGCTTCTTTCTCCTTTCTCCATAGTCCTTCCTTAGCAGGGATAGGTAATGCTGCTTTGCAGTTAGTCTTAAAAACCTGCTGTTTATACTTTACCTGAGTGTTTGAAAGTCAAAAGCTAAGGATTTGACTTGGGTTCTGGTATATTATTCGTACATGGTGACAGTCTGGCCATAGAACACCATACTACTGGCTTCTAGAAACAGACAGCACAGAGAAGCAGAAAATGGGGATGAAAACTGCATCCGAAATATACCTAAGCATCACCCATTTCCCATCTTTCTGTATGTGTGTTCTTCACCTTAAGTCTCTGTTACAGGCTGTCGCAGATTCCTTTCAGAAGATACCCACGCACCACAAACATGGTGTCTGGCCCCTGCCGCCTGAGGTCCCTAAGGCAAATCAAGGAACAAACTCGCCAATCTTTAGTTTCAGGGAGACTAACGAGTTTACTCAGGCTTTCTTATAAAGCGAACCCCAGCTGCACCCCTGGCTCCGCACAACTTGGCAAGGGCAGGAGTGGAGAGAGAGAGAGAGAGAGAGAGAGAGAGAGAGAGAGAGAGAGAGAAGAAAAAGGGAAAGAAAAGAACAGAACAGAATAGAACAGAAAAGAAAAGATCAGAAAAGAAAAGAAAAGAAAAGAAAAAAAGAAAACACAACACAACTTTCCAGAGAGCACAGGGCATTCCCAGCACCTGGCTTTGGGGCCCTTAAATCCTCCCCCTACGTAGAGGGGTCACCAGAGGGAGGGTTCGCCAGATCCATAGCCCAGTGTGTCTGTGGTGGTGCACGCCTTTAATCTCAGCACTCAGGAGGCAGAGGCAGGCAGATCTCTGTGAGTTCAAGGCCAGCCTGGTCTACAGAGTGAGCACCAGGCCAGCTGGGACTAAAGAGAGACCCTGTCTCAAAAATACCAAAAAAAAAAAGAAAGAAAAAGAAAAGTCCATTTCAAAAGGTGTAACTTACCCCACTACACCTTGCTCAGAGCCAGGCGTGCCGAGATGAGTTAGACTCATGTCCTATTTTCACACTCCAGGCCTGAGCCGTGATGTAGATACGCAGGAACAAAGAACTGTCAGAGACATTGCTGCTGAGACAACTCAGGACATGAGGAACACAAGCCCTGAACTAGTCCCTTCTGCTATGGGCAAAAGGAACACCCAGAAAAGGAAGTCAAAGCTCTGGGAAACTGCCAAGTGCTTGCAAACACTTGATGGTGGCCTGCTTTTGTGTCTAGGACTTTACCTTTCTGAGCCTTGGTTTGCTTGACTGAGAACAATGTGGATGAATTCAAGCTACACATTTCCCCTCAAAGTATTGTCATAAAGGGGGAATGTTCATTTAACAAATATACCATGCAGCACAGTTTGGATTTGGATGGTCAGATTACGGGTGACTATTACTTTGTTCTCAGTATCCTGTGTTGCCCAATTTTTATATAATGAGTGGCTATTACTTCATAATAACCAGTGGGAAAAATATTTTAAATTTTGCTTTACTGCCAAACTCCTTGAGCTAGCGATCTGTACTGGTTCCCTCTACTTCCTTCTAATCCACTAAATTTGGCTTCTACCCAACTCCCTGTCCCATCCAAAGGCTCTCCAATAAATAGCCTCCCAATTGCCAAACCCAGTGACCTCTTCTTAGTCTTATCCAACTTGACTTCTTTGCAACAATAACCCAGTTTTTTAGAACTTTGAAAATTATTTTTTAAATTATAGAGTAAGATAGATACACTACAAAATATTTTTTAAACCAATCATTATCCACAATGCCACATGATAACACAGTCAAGGCTTTTTTGGCATATTTTACGCAATCACTTTTTCTATGTATGTGTGCATTCATGTATGTGTGCATATGTGTTTGTATTCATGGGGGAGTATGTGGGCATGCATGTGTGGGTGTGAGTGTGGAGGTGGGAGGTCAATATCAGCTGTCTTCCTCAATTGCTCTCTATCTTATTTTTTGAGGCAGAGTCTCTCATTAAAACTGGAGTGCATCAGTCAGCTAGACTGGCCAGCAAGCCTCAGGGATCCTTCTGTCTCCCCAGAGCTGGGACTACAGGTGTATGATCTTGCAGTGGCTTTTTAATGTGTTTTCTGGGGACTGCATTCACATCCTCATGCTTGTTCAGCAAACAGATGGAGCCAACTCCCCATTCTCCTCTACTATCCTTTTAGGCATAATTTTACATCTTTGTGGCATGGATGAATGCATAGACAAGTTTGGATTTGCTACCTTTGTTGTGAAAATCTCCTAGTATCTACAAGATGAATTTTTTCCTAGATTTTCTAAAATTCACTTGACTCACAAACTTACAAACACAAGAATCAACCCTGTATCTCATGGATTAAAAGAGATTGCAGCATCAATATGTAGGAAGGTTTTCTAAAGTTCTTATTAAAATGCAGATGAGTGGGCCACAGTCTATACCTTCAAAAAGATCTACTTTATTAGTCTTTCTTTAAACCCCAACACCCTATAGTCCCTGTTTTATGTAACAAATAGTCCAGAAATCCTACTGAAAAACATACAGTATACACAAACATCATAACAACCAATTAACCAACCAAACAACCAACCAAACAAACAAACAACCAGCCATCCAACCAAGCAGAAACACTGGGAATTCTAACTCTGTGTTTGTTGATCATCAGACTCAGTGGAAGCAGGCTCTGAGTATTTTGTATTTTCAGAACCCTTTAGGGGATTCTGATGACCTCCTGCCTTAACCACACTGTTCTGTCTGCACTTCCCTGACCACGTGGCTCACTTTCAAGCCTCATAGCCTTTATTTATGCCGATCCCTTGGCCTGGATTTCCATTTTGTCCTGTGCTCATCCTTAGAGCAGAGCTCAAAAGGGGTCTCCTCTTCCTTCACAGACCCTTGTTCTTTTACCCTGGGTCTTCCCACCCCTCTCACAAAGTAGAACTTAGTCATCATAGAGTCAGAACCTTGAAGCTGCATGATGAACTGCTTGGAACCAACTGTGCTGGATACACTGTATTAGCTACCCCTTCCTCGGTAATAATACCCAGCTGGGATTATCCCTGCTCTTAACTGGCAGAGGGGCCCAGAGAAGCAGAGAAAAACATGAAAATTTTGCTGTGGCTTAAGTCAGTCCCTTCCTTTGTGTCAATGATTGTTCTAGGGTAGGGAGAAGTTAGGGAAAATCAAAATGGAAAAGGCAGGCAAGTTGCCTGTGTTTCTCTTTAAAACCTCCTGAAACTCAGCAGCTTTGTTACGTCTAGGAAAACTGTTATACACATCATCAACCAACTGACAGGTCTTTATTTTCAATTCATCACAGAAGTCTGCTGCCCAAATGATGCTTGACAGAAAAATCTCTTGTTGGTAAGAGCTTTTTCAGAAGCCAAGGAAAACCTCTGAATTCCTTGGTTTTCCTCTGGGCTCTCATAGCAAGTACAGTTTTCTTTAACCCTCTGTATTCCTTAGTGGCTCCTTGTCATTGATACATTCCAGAAAAGAAACCTTAGTATCTAAGACAGGGAGAAGCTGGATGCCAGCCAGACTGCCTGGATTTGAATCATTGCTTTCCCAGTTGCCTAGTCTGTATGGCCTGGGACAGGTTATAATCTGTATCTCAGCTTCCTCATCAGTAAGATGGGGAAGACATTATGTCTTCATAGAGTTAGAATTTTGAACAGAAGTCCTGTGTAATTTTTAAATTCTATTATTACTATTACACAGACAAAAATATTTTCCTGTGAATCTCTTAAAATATTTTATTTATTATTTTTATTTTATTATGTGTTTGAGTGTATTCCCTGCATGTATGTAAATGCGCCCATGTCATACAGTGCCCATGGAGGTCAGAAGAGGGTGTTGGTTCCCCTAGAACCAGAGTTACAGATGGTTGTGGGTGCTTCAAATTGAACCCAGATCCTCTGCAAGAGCATTGAACCCGGATCCTCTGCACGAGCAGCCAGTGCTCCTAACCACAGAGCCATGTCTCCAGCTCTTTCCTATGAATCGTTCCTGAATCTTCATCATTATATGTAGGATTTCTTTCTTTAAAAAAAAAATGGTTCTCTTTTCTTTTCTATATCTTTATTTGTTCATTAAATATGGCAACCATTTGTTGACAAAATGTCAACTGGCATAAGCCAGTGTGGCAGTTCACAGACAACAGTGTCTTAGGGCCTCTGTCAGACAATTCAAGTCATTCAACCCTGGACCTCTAGGTCCACTCTAAGGCTGCTAGGTGATGAGGCCATGAAAGTTAGTTTTAAGGTCAACCACACATCCAGCACTGTCAGCAAATAAGTACAAGAATCAGACCAATCATCCTCATAAACTCTGTGAAGGAGAGGCACCTTGACTAGAACCTCTGAGAGATCAAGAGACTGCATCCTGCATGAAGTGGCAAGCACAGGACCAAACAAATGTGGGAATGACATAAATGGATGTAGGCTGGACTAATAATTTTGGGGGGGGGTCTTTTCGAGACAGGGTTTCCCTGTAGCCCCAGCTGTCCTGGAACTCACTCTGTAGACCAGGCTGGCCTTGAACTCACAAAGATCCACCTGCCTCTGCCTCCCAAGTGCTAGGATTAAAGGCGTGCACCACCACGCCCGGCTGGACTAATAATTAACCCCAGCAAAACCATGAGCTCTTGTGTCTTGCGATCTTGGCAACTAGTCAAGTTTCCTAGGCAACCTCAATTTGGTACTCTACCCCAAAAGATAATGAATGAATGAATGAATGAAT
Organism: Rhizomys pruinosus; assembly: GCA_009823505.1. Taxonomy (NCBI): domain Eukaryota; kingdom Metazoa; phylum Chordata; class Mammalia; order Rodentia; family Spalacidae; genus Rhizomys; species Rhizomys pruinosus. Next base: position 484,322 of record VZQC01007186.1, on the reverse strand, counting down.
GAATGTGGGTATGCTTGAGAATCAACATATCAAGCACTGAAAGGTGGCACCCCATCTCTATTCAACACAGTGGAAGTTGGAAAGGAAGATTGATCTTGGATAAATGAGATAGTCTAGAGCTAGGGATGAAAATGCCAGATGGTCTGTTCAGATTAAGGAGGAGCCAAGCTTGTACTTCAATTGAACCTCAAGAAACCAGTTTGAATAAAATTATGGGCGGAGCCTGAGTCAGGACACAGTTCCAGAGACAGAGTTCCAATAAGATAGTTCCATCACCATAGATCCAGGAGACTGTCAGTGTCAAAAGATAGCTAGAGGAACAAGTGTTCCCTGAGTTTGGGCCCACTCTTTAAACCAGACATGGTGGCGCACGCCTTTAATCCTAGCACTTGGGAGGCAGAGGCAGGCAGATCTTTGTGAGTTCAAGGCCAAGCTGGTCTACAGAGTGAGTTCCAGGACAGCTGGGGCTACAGGGAGACCCTGTCTCAAAAAGACAAAACAAACAAACAAACAAACAAACAAAAAAAAAACCTAAATTTAAGAGTTAGGCTTTCATTTGTGCAGGTGATTATAATGTTGGTGTTGTAATGCTGCAAACAAACACTGTGCTCCTGGGCTCTCCCCAAATTGACTCCACTCCTGGAAGAGAAAGGTGCCTGTGTAGTTTGCAGACCTCAGCACCATGCATTTCACCAGTGAACAGCCATGGCCAATATTTCTTCCACTAAATATTAAATTCTCCAATGTACAAGAATAGTTGAAGGAGCTAGAATAGCTATGGAATCCAGGTCCAAGGTCCCCATTAGAGAGTTTCAGTGCTAACGCACCACCCCCTGGAGTGGGTATTCCCCATTAGAACACGTTAAATGTTAATTCCTGGGGTGAGTAGTAAACTAATTTTTAAAGCATGCATATATTTTGCAGTTTAAGCTGAAGTGTTTAAACTATGACAATACTGCTTAATATAGGTGAAACTTTCAATCACAACTTCATATGTTTATACTTGCAGGTGATTGCCTACCTATTAACTTTATTTTTTTAGACAGAGCCTTAGGTAGCCCAAGCTAGTCTCAATATGTAGCTGGGAATGACCTTGTGTACTGAGAATACAGACATGCACCACCACACCCAGTTCGTGCAGTGCTGAGGATGAAGCTAGAGCTTTCTACATGCTAAGGAATCACCCTACCAATTGGGATGCATCCCCAATCCTTGACTCCAGTTTTTTAAGACATTCATAGGGATCTCATTAAACATGGATAATTAAAACATCAGCTGATAAATGCTGTTTGCAAGGAAGCTTCACAGCTCTTGATTTTATAATCACTGAAAAATGTGCTTTCAGATGCATGGATGGGTTGGAAGTAACTTTGGAATATCAGAGGTGGCATAGCAAGAGCCCATTCATTAATATCAGGTGTGTCTGCAGGAAGTGGTCTTCCCAGGAGTAGATTTTTGATGAAACAAATGGAATTTCAGAATTGAAATATTAATGCAGTAACATTGGAAATCATTTTTTTTTCTGGCTATAGAAAACAAATCTCTAGTTTGGGGTACAAAAATCTGTGTGGCCAATACTGAAATAGAGTTCATAGGCCTGTTTATTGAGGACATACCTCAGCCCTTTGCTTTTGAAATGGAACTAAAAGTAGGTCACAGCAGGCAAAATATTAGAAGAAAATATAGATATTTATTTTTAGTGTACTTGATGGTGCATAAGTTTGGCTCTAGTTAATTGCAGCAAGGAAGCAGAAGAGGGAAAGGAGCCAGGAGGGAGGACAGGATGAGGAGGTGGTTGTTAAGGAGCCCAGGTCTGGGCAGAATTGAACAATGCGTCACTAAAAGTGTGATCCAAAGAACCTTGCTTTTACTTTTATTGTGCCCTTAGAAAAAATGAAAACATGATTACTTAACAAGTAGCAATCATTTGGGAGTATAAACATGAAAGTGTTCTGTACCTCTTTCTATCTATGGAATTCCTACTTTGCTCCAAGTTCTCTTGATCCATTTGTTTATTTATTCCTTTCATTTTGAGATGGAGCTTTGGTATGTATATAAAGTTCAGGGTGGTCTGGAACTGAAGATCTTCCCACCTCTGCCTCCCTAACCATGGCATACAGATGTCTGCCACTACCCAGGCTTTTATAGACAATTTTAAACTTCAAACACCAAAGCAAAACATCAACTTCAGAAAATCCAAAGTGCTCTCCCACCTGCATCTGGGCACGTGGTGGGAGATGGGCACGCTCTCCCGCCTGCATCTGGGCACGTGGTGGGAGATGGGCACGCTCTCCCGCCTGCATCTGGGCACGTGGTGGGAGATGGGCACGCTCTCCCGCCTGCATCTGGGCACGTGGTGGGAGATGGGCACGCTCTCCCGCCTGCATCTGGGCACGTGGTGGGAGATGGGCACGCTCTCCCGCCTGCATCTGGGCACGTGGTGGGAGATGGGCACGCTCTCCCGCCTGCATCTGGGCACGTGGTGGGAGATGGGCACGCTCTCCCGCCTGCATCTGGGCATGTGGTGGGAGATGGGCACGCTCTCCCGCCTGCATCTGGGCACGTGGTGGGAGATGGGCACGCTCTCCCGCCTGCATCTGGGCATGTAATGGGAGATGGATCTGCTCTCACACGTTCCCTTTTCCCTCCTTCCGAGGACTACTCCAGGTTTGGAGGCTGGAATCAGAGGTAGAGTCTTTTTTACTTTAATTCTCTAGAGAAGATGGGCAGTAAGGACTCCCACGTGAGCTTCTACCACCTCCCAACTCAAGAAAAGTGACCTTCTCCTCAGTGTCCTAGCTGCCTGTCGTGTCCTAGCCCCGTATGCACTGGCACACAGCCACTGGATGTGGCAACTGCTCAAGCTCAGCTCTCCTGAGCAGCCTGGATCACGCTCTACCTGAGCAGTCCTCTCTAGGTTGCTACTGTATAGAAGGCTTAGGCCCAGATATTGTGCCTACTCCATCAAGGTAAATTCTATCCTTGTCATGCAAAGGAGCCTCTTTAGGAATAAATTAGAGCACTTTATAGGAGAGGAGGGGAACAACAGAAAGCACTTTATCATGCCCAGAGGACAGCACATTCCTAGAAGCACTGCAGCTCCATGCTCAGGCATGGAGGGGTAGAACAAGTTCCCAGTCATCTCCCAGTTCCAGGTATTAATGCAATGCTTATGTATGCTGGATGAGAGAACATGTTAGAAGCTTTAACCAATACAAACTCATAGGACCTTTGTTTTTGGCCCATAGGCCAAGAAGAGCTCTGCCTAAGCCACACCCATTTCTTCTTGAGATGGGCTGATTACCTCTCAACCTCCTCCATCTGGGTCGTTGCTAACCAGCTCTAATGTTCCTGTAAAAATATCCTTCTCAGAGAAAGTAATCAGTTTCAGTGTCTTCTTCCTCAGATTTGAAACCCAGCCTCTCTTGCTTCCTCCCTCTTACTAGATTGGTTAGCTCCATCCTCTGAGCTCCTACATTTTCTGAACCTCTATGGGAGTCAAGAGACAATTCTAAAATTCAAATCAATAAACAATTTTTATAAGTTTTTTATTATGAAAATTTCCAAATATCAAAGTGAGAAGATTCTGATAAACTGACACGTGCCCACTGCCTGGTTCAGTCAGTCTCCTTTTACCTACCCAAAATATAAGAACTTTGTTATTTCTGAAATAGCATCAATATGCCAAGAAAGCTAGGGCTGTGACCCAGTGGTCGAGTGCTTTTTAGCATCCAGAAAGGCCCTGGATTTGATTTCCAGTAAAATAAATAAATAAATATCGAACTACATTCGATACACACTAAAAAATGAATAGTGATTTCTCCATTACCATCTAATTTCTCCATTACCAGTTTCTCCAATTGTCTCCTAAGTTGGGATCTTAGTAAGTTAAGGTTCATATGTTGAATTTGAAATATCGCTTGCATGATTCAGGGTACATTATGTTATGCTGTGGTGGCAGAAAGCTCCGCCATCAGGCCTCCAACAGCCTGGGTTGATTTCCTGTTCACGTGAATTTCCATTGTGAGTCACCTCCACATTCTCTTCACTCTTGGCCATCAGCTAAAGAAACAGTCCCTATTTGGGATATACCCACTTCCTGGCAGATGGGAAAGAGGAATGAGTGAAACACACAACGACTTTCAAAGCTTCTGCTCAGAAGCAGTAGCCTCCATACAGCCTCACATTTCACTGGTCAAAGCAAATCTAGAGGAGAAGCTGAGGTCAGCAGAGAAGAGAAAAACGTGATTGTCCCACAGGAGAGGGCAGCCAATACTGGGAATACACAGCTCAGGCCTCTTAAGTCTCTTTTAATTTATTGGTTCCTCCTCTTATGCTTTTCCCCCTTCAGTTAATTAGTTGAAGAAATTGGGTCAATTGGGATGTAGACTCTCCTCTATTCTATATTTCACTAATTTTTGTGTTTCTGTGGTATTGGCTTAACATGTTCCTGAATCACTTCTATTTCTTCTAAGCTTGTAATTAAACCTGGAGGCAGAATCAGATTCCAAAAAGCATCAGGACCTAAAAGGATCTCCTAAAACTTTGTTTTATAATGCCATGTTATTCAAAAATTCCAATATTTTGATAGGGATCCTTTCTGAGTGGACGTATTTATTGAATCAATTATCAGGTTTCAGTATAACTAATCATCCACATATTTGGTGGCTTGAAGCAACAAGATTATTATGTATTAAAATTTCTGTAAATCAGACATTGGCAGGGCATGGGGGTGGTTTGTCTCTATGATTTCTGGGGATCTTACTGGCAATCTCAAAGACTAGGTAAATGAAGTCATCTGAATATTTGTCTGAACCAGGTGTACTGGTGCATACCTTTAACCTAGGTGATTTTTTTTAATGTGTTGTGCTTTAAAAAGAAATCTAAGCTGGATATTGATCCCCCTCGTCAATACCTACAAAAAGCAGCATCGGACTCCAAAGATGAGTAAGGGCTTTTTGGGTCGGCCAACCTAAGACAGGGGGATAGCCAAAGCTGCTATCTACTCAAAGACGGGTAAGAGCTGAGCCCAGTAAAAGCACCAACCTAAGACAGGAGCTATGCCAAATAAAACAAAAAGGGGGAAATGACGGCATGGAATAAGCTGAGAAGATAGGCCTGAAGGACAAAAAAAGCCTGCGCTAGAGTTTCGCGCGAACTCACCCCCGCCAATCGAGCAAGGAAGGCTAGTCACTTCTTTACTTCCGCGTACTAACATGATAATTAGGGACTATGCTAGGAAGGGGAGGGATTGGATCAATTAGGGGACTTGTAAATTAAGCCTCCTAAAAGGACCATTAGGAAGAGACACATACCCAGTAGGGAAGCCGCAAGGCTTATAAACCTCTGTAAACCCGCAATAAAGTGATCTTGAGCTGTAACACCCTGACATCGACTCCCTGTCTGGTTACTTTCGAGTTCAGCAGCCGCACTTTACTCTCCCCGCCCCACTCCGTCCGGGCCCACAGAGTGAAGATCCTTCGGCGGTGAGGAAAACTGGAGAGGGTGGTCTTTGCCTACCCACCTCTCTATGAACCCCCGCAGGATTATGCACACCATCTTTAATTCCAGCATTTTGGACGGCAGAGTGACAGGAGATCTCTGAGTTTGAGGCCAGCCTGGTCTTTCCATGTGTAGTTCCAGGCAGGCTGGGGCTACAGGGACACTCTGTCTCAAAAAAGAACCAAAAAAAATTTAGAATAAATAGGCCTTTTTCATACAAGCATCTTAGTATCAGAGCTAAGAATCGTTTTTTAAATCCTATTGTCTTTCTTTTTGTTTTTTTTTTTTTTTGGTCTTTTTGAGACAGGGTCTCCCTGTAGCCCCAGCTGTCCTGGAACTCACTCTGTAGACCAGGCTGGCCTTCAAATCACAAAAATCCACCTGCCTCTGCCTCCCGAGTGCTAGGATTAAAGGCATGTACCACCACACCCAGCTAAATCTATTTTTCAAGAGATGGAGTCATGCTATGCTGTCCAGGCTGGTCTCAAGACCCTGCATGCAAGGAATCCTGTATTAGTCTCCAGTAGCTGAGACTATACATGCACAGTTTCATACCCAGCCAGAACTTCTTATTTTAGCAATAAAGCAAGGAAAAAAACTCAACATCTTGTGGAAATGTGTATGTAGAATCCACTGGAAAAAAGACTCTATAGGCAAGTTAAGATTCACATATTCTATCACAACTTATATGTCCTAAGAAATGTGTACATACACATACCAAGTTCAGGAGTCAGGTACAACAATGCTCATAACAACACACTAAGAATGGCCTTGGACTAGAAACAAGCCAAATGTTCATCAACAGCAACATTGATAGGTAACCCGATATATGTTTGTATTGAGTGATTTCATTTATATATAGTCTTGAAACAACCAATACTGTAGTAAGTTGGGATTCATATTTTAGATGAAAAAAGTTAAAAGAGCAAGAAAACAATTATTAAAAGGAAACTTATGGTTACCTTTGTGGTAAGGAATATGTTTGATGGTGAAGGGATCCAGGTGGAGACTACTGGAGAGCCAGCAATATTTTCTCACTTGGCCTTAGTGGTAGCTGCCTAATTTTGTGCTTTATAACCCATTAAGCCACATATTCTCATCTGTCTATATGCTAGTATTTGACAATAAAAATTAGCTTTTCGAAAAAGAAAAAATAGTCTTTAGTATTGAACATGTTAGCTTTAGGGAATGCTTGGGGAAAAGAAGTCTGTACTTTCTGAGCTTCGTCATCTCTCTCCGGAACCTTTCTCCATACGGAGTGTCAGGCTAACAGCAGGATCTCTGCTGTTCCGTCATTGGCAGGCTCACACTGGAGACTGCCACATGTCCCTGACTCAGCAGAGCTGAGTGATGCACACAAGCCAGAAGCTTGCCTCCCGCTGGCTGCCTCTGAAAGAAGATTGCCTTCACTCCTCTCCCAGGCTGAGGAGGAGTAAAGCAAACAGCTCAGGAATTCTAGGGTACCTCTCTGCAGGTCCCCACTTCCTTAAGGCTTCTCAGTCTTCAGGCTTGCTGGCTCTTCTGATGGGCACTCCCAGAAGGCCTGAGGACAGCTGCAGTGCCTGGCAACTGCTTAGACTAACAATGTATAATGCTTGGTGTCTCCTTTCTCATCTTGGTCCTGGACCTTTGACAGCATCCTGATACACCAATGTAGATGGAGCGTCTATCTCATGCTGGGGACTTCACTTAATGCTTCATATACATTGTTATGTGTATATATAATTCACAATTTTTTTTCATTTGTACAGCAACCTCATGAAACCCAATAAAAAGATCTAATTGTTTCCACTTTGTGAGCATCTAAAGTTACTTTAAAGGGATGACCACAGTCTGAATGCTTGTGACCCCCACATTCTCTTCTCTGGGAGGTTTCCCTGAATGATTCCTCAGACAGGGTTTATCCTGATGGTATCTTCTGAATCACCTGCCACCCCTCCCTTTACTGCTTTGGACTCTGGCTTACCTTGCCAGAGGTAATAAGCTGTCTTGAGCAGCCACATTGTAAGGCAGGGAGACAGGAACGATGGGGAGTGGATAAGAAATTTGATTATCATTTGATTATCATGGAAAGGTTTTGTGGGTAATAAAGGGAGGATGTTATTAACAGGAAAAGCTAAAAAAACACTAGAGATGAGAACGTCATGAACAGATATAGGAAGGTATTAAAGTCTGAATAAGGTAACAGTGAATTGAACATGTATCTATGATATACAGATAGAAGGTAAATTGTCTTGGGGCTGGAGAGATGGCTCAGTGGCTAAGAGCACAGCATCCACATGACACCTAACAACTGTCTGTAACTTTAGCTCCAGGGGAATCTGACACCCTCTTCAGCCCTCCATGGGCATTGCACAACACAGGTGCACTTACATACATGCAATACACTCACACATAACAATTTAAAATTATAAATAAGTAGTTAAAAAGTGAATTGTCTAAATGTCACTGTCAGAGACACACACTGGAAGTAGAGATTTCAAGGGTAGCACTCTAATTGAGTGGGTTGAATATAGCCCTATAATTTAGACCCCATATATACATACACACATATGCATATGTATGTATGTATTTTTGAGATAAGGTCTCCCTGTAGCCCCAGCTGGCCTGGAATTTGCTGTGGAGATCAGTCTGGCCTCTAGCTCAGAGATCTTCTTGTCTCTGTCTCCCAAGTTCTAGGATTAAACGTGTGAGTCACTATGCCTTGCTAGAACCCTAATACTTTTGTTAAAGTGTGAGCAGATGACCAGACTATACAGACAGTGATTAAGGAAGACTGAGACTACCAGTGATTAGTTATTTTCAGTTGCTGTGATAAAACACCATGATCAAGGCAACTTATAGAAGGAAGAGTTCATTTGGCTTATGATTCCAGAGGGTAAGAGTCCATCATGGCAGGGGAAGCCAGGCTACAGAGGGAGCTAGAGCAGAAAGCTAAGTGCTCATATCTTCAAGCAGGCATAGGAAGCAGAGAGAGAGAGAGAGAGAGAGAGAGAGAGAGAGACAGAGACAGAGACAGAGACAGAGACAGAGACAGAGACTGGAAATCTTACAAGGCTCAAGAACTCCCAAAGCTAGCCAGGCGTGGTGGTGCATACCTTTAATCCTAGCGCTCGGGAGGCAGAGGCAGATGGATCTTTGTGAGTTCAAGGCCAGCCTGGTCTACAGAGTGAGTTCCAGGACAGTTGGTGCTACAGGGAGACCCTGTCTCAAAAAGACCAATCCTCCAGCATGTTCGCACTTCCTAAATGTTCCATGACCCTCCTGAAAGAGCACCATGAACTGGGGACCAAGAGTGTAAATTACTTGGGGCCTATGGGGGATATTTCCATTGAAACCACCACAACTAGCAATTAACATTATGTCTTATCTTGATTATAAAAGGAAAGCTACCTCTTCCTTCTCCACCCCTCACCTCTTTTCTTTCTTCTTTGTTACAAGGTACCAATATCAAAGTGGCAGAAGGAAAATAAGAAAGAATATATTCAGAAGGCCTTTATCTGATTAACAGGTCAGAATTGTTTAGAAGAGGAGGAGAAAAAGGACAAGGAAGAAGAAGAGGACAAGGAGGGAGAGAGGGAGGAAGGGAGGGAAAAAAGAAAAGAAAAGAAGAAGGGAGGATGGGAGGGAAAGAAGGAAAGAAAGAAGGAAAAGGAAACTCTTAAAGAAATAATAGGGCTTGGGAAGATGGCTCAGTGGGTAAAATCCTTGCTGTCCAAGCTCAAGGACCTGAGTCTGGATTCCCAGAATGCATGTAAAATCCGGGCAGAGGGGTGCATTTGTAACCCCAATTCCAAGGGATGGAGACAGGCCAATGCCAGGTTCAGTGGGAGATCTTGTCTCAAAAAGTCAGCACAACAGAGGTGGACAACTCTCATCACCCTCTAGCTTGCATACCTGCACACATGTATGTACATGCACACATATATATACAACAAACACACATACAAACACATACAGAGAGAGAGAAATAATAGAAAAAATTCACGACTAGTTGACAAGAATCTTCAGAAGATAAGGGCCCACTGAAGGATGCTCAGGGCAGTAAATGAAGCAACTATCCACGACTTAACCCCATATAACCCCAGAGGGAAAAGAGAAGCACCTAACAGAACACAACAGGTGGGACGCAAGACGTCAGCAGGTAATGGGCAGGTGATGGTGACTGCCAGCAAGCGCGAAGAACTGAGCTCGATCCCCAGGACACGAATAGCGGAAGGAAGAACCAAAAGTCCTAAAACTTGACCTTTCACCCCCATGTGCACACCATGACATCTTCATGCCTCCTAACATACATATAAATATAATAAAATATTTTAAAAATACTTTAGTATTTTTATTTTATGTGTGAATGTATTGCCTGCATGTATGTCAGTGCACCTGTTGTGCAATGCCCATAGAGATCAGAAGATCTCATCAGATCTCCTGGAACTGGAGTTATGGATGGTTGTTAGCTGTCATGTGGGTCCTGGGAATTGAACCCAGGTCCTCTGCAAGAACAGCCAATGCTCTTAACTGATGAGTCACCTCTCCAACCCCTGCAATATATGTTTTACAAAGAAAACAAGTTGATGCTGACCATGGCAACACCTGTAATCCTAGCATTTGAGAGAAAGAAGCAAGATTGCCATGTTCAAGTTCTTTTTTTTTTTGGTCTTTTCGAGACTGAGTCTCCCTGTAGCCACAGCTGTCCTGGAACTCACCTTGTAGACCAGGCTGGCCTTGAACTCACAAAGGTCCGCCTGTCTCTGCCTCCCGAGTGCTAGGATTAAAGGCATGCGCCACCATGCCCGGCACTGCCATGTTCAAGTTCTATCAGGACCACATAGCCAAGACCCTGATTCTAAAAAAGCAAATGAGAAATAGGTGACACACAAAACAATGGATAATAGAATAACACGGCACTGATCTAACTCATTTTCTAGTAGTTTTGTGGCGTAATTGTGAATTATAGATATATAAACATATAAACCTGTGGTTCAAGTAAGACTATCCCCCAAAGGCTCCAAGTACATGAATACTTTGCCCCAGTTAATGACATTGCTTGAGGAGATGTACCCTTGATGGAGGACGCATGTTACTGGGGGTGAAGTCTGAGAATCTGAAGCCTCACCTCACTTCCAGTTTGCTCTCCTGTTCTCCTGCTTGAAGATGTGAGCGCTCAGCTTTCTGCACCATCAGCCTCCCCGCCATGATGGAATCTCCCTCTGGAACTGTAAGCCCAATAAACTCTTCCTTCTATAGGTTTCTAGGGTCATGGTGTTTTATCACAGCAACAGAAAAGTAACTAATATATACATACATATGTGTATCACCATTTGCATGTACAGAAAGGTCCAGAAACCTATATATCAGCATATTAATAATGATTGCCTTCAAAAAAATACTAACATTGTATGTTTTTTGCTTTGTTGCTTTATTGTTTTTTTTTTTTCATTTTTGTGATGTTCAAGATCAAACTCAGGGCCTTATGAACACTAGGCAAGCACTCTGCCACAGAACTCTATCCACAGTTACTTGGGGTGTGAGGGCGCTGGGTAGAAGCTCAAGGTCTTGACACTGTTAATATTTACTCTCCCACTGAACTACGACTCCAGCCGATAGTAGTTTTAAAATATGTCCACAGGAACTTCAGGACTCCTCTCTCTAAAAGGCGGCACCAAGTTTCCCTCTCCTGGTGTGGGGTCTGATGTAATTTTTAAAGTTAAAAGATGGAGGCTTGGACAACTGAGTAAGGTGTAGAGAACAAGAGGCTGAAGACTGCTTATCTCTGAATAGGACACCTATATCAAACTTCTGCCTCCCAAGGGCCAGGGATCATTTTGGAAGAGGAGGCAGAAGGATTGTAAGAGCTGGAGGGGGTGGAATACCACAAGGAAACAGTTTTCCAGACAGCTGTTCAGTTAGCTCATATGAACTCACAGCAATGGTGACAGTGTGCACATGTCCCATGGAAGCTCAAACCAGACAAAATTTCACCACAGACATGGAACTAACTTTCTTTCTTTCTTTCTTTCTTTCTTTCTTTCTTTCTTTCTTTCTTTCTTTCTTTCTTTCTTTCTTTTCTTTCTTTCTTTTTCTTTCCTTCCTTCCTTCCTTCCTTCCTTCTTTCTTTCTTTCTTTTTTGGTATTTTTAAGACAGGGTCTCCCTTAGTCCCAGCTGGCCTGGAGCTCACTCTGTAGACCAGGCTGGCCTTGAAATCACAAAGATCTTCCTGCCTCTACCTCCTGAGTGCTGGGCTTAAAGGTGTCCGCCACCATGCCTGGCACTAAAGACAGTTCTTAGCCACCATATCCGTGCTGGGAATCGAACCCAGGTCGTCTGCAAGAGCAGTCGGTGCTCTTAACCACTGAGCCATCTCCCCCGCCCCGAAATGGAACTTTCTACAACAAATGGCTGTTGGGAGTGGCAAAGAGTCTCAAGGACTCTTGGTAGGTTAACGAGGCTCCAGTGGATAGACCTACACTGAAGGACAGTGGGGACACAAATTAGACTCTCTCTCTCTCTCTCTCTCTCTCTCTCTCTCTCTCTCTCTCTATATATATTTATAAATATATTATATATATATATAATAGAGTACATTAAATTCAGAAATTGGGAAATTGGTAGGGAGCAGTAGGGGAGGGAAATCTAAATACCATCAAATTATATTGTATGAAAATTGCAAAAATTCAATTAAAATTTTTAAAAAGTTTTAAAGCCTTTCAAAGGGAGTTGGGGAAGAATAGGGTCAAGGTAGATGTACATGTGTATGAAATTATCACGGAATAAATTAAAGATTTTTTTTTAAACTTGGGGGCTTGGAAGAGGGTCAGTGGATAAAGCACTTGAAGTGAAAAGACTCAACTACCGCACTTTTTATGTGTGTGTGAGGAATCTGAATTATGGTCCTCCTGCTTTCGCTTCAAGTACTTTATCCGCTGACCCATCTTCCAAGCCCCAAGTTTTAAAATGTAAGGGCTGTGATTGGGGTGAACTACGAAACTACAGAAACATAGACTGGACTCTTATTTGATCAACATGATAGTACATATAAGCTCCCCCAGCTGGACAATGGGGGCCTTGGGCTGTATAAGTTTGGGCATAGCTACTTGCAAATTGGTTTTACATGAAGGATGCCTGTATTCATTACTTATGTCCTATTATTAAAAAATAAAAAAATAAAAATTAAAAAGATAATTCAGTTAAAAAATTCAGCTTATAAGAGTGAAAAAGAAGCCATTAAATTGTTTATATGTAAAATATACAAAATTAAAGACCATATGCTTATTTAGAAACTGAAAAAATGCAACAGTTTGTCATGTCTATGTCAGGAAAATGAGAAGCCCAGACATATATGCATGATCTGGCATGGGGTGGGGGGGAAGAGAAAGGGGAATATGTCTAAATTGAACTGAAAAATGATGTCTGAAATACACAAAACATCAATAAAAGTATTATATTTTTAAAAAAGGAAAATAAATAAAACAAACAAACAAAAAAATGTGGTAGACATGGTGGCCAGCCTGTAGTCCCCACCTTTGGGAGATAGAAATAGGGTAATCCTAGGGAGCAACTGACTAGCTACACTAGTGGAATAACCAGGCTCCGAGTTCAGGAAGAGACCCTGTTTCAATAAATAAGTGAATGAATGGCAGAGGGCAAATTTCATAAAAAAGAATTAGTTGGTTATTTGCTGTACCTAGAAAGAATAATACATTGTTTTTGAATGTAAAGAACTCTTGAGCCAGGTGTGGTGATACACATCTGTAATCCCAGGTACCAGAGAGGTGAGGCTCACAAGTTCAGTCCCAGCCTGAACTAAAGTGAGACTTTATCTCAAAAAAAAAAAAAAAAAAATCAAGAGAAGAAGGAAAGGAGGAAGGGAGAGAGATAGAAGGATAGAGGGAGAGAAGGCAAGGAAGAAGGGAGGAAGGGGAAAAGGAAGCCATTACTAATAGAGGAAACTGCATATATAGAAAAAATGGGCAAAAATGCATCTCTTCCTGGTGATATAAAACATAATATATTGCCAGTCATCAATCACTATTATGTTTTTCTGACTGAATATTATGCAGTCATCTCTAACTTACAGAAGAGGAAACCACAGAAGGGCATTTCTCTCTGTTGCACAAATGTTTACATTTATGTTCACAAAGGACAAAGAACCCCTTTTGGATTTTTTTCCTTTAGAGAACCAGTAATTCATCTTGCAGTACTGATTAATGGTAATGCCACTAGTTAAGCTGAAGAAGTTCAGAAACTATCTAACACTCTGCTTTTCCTTTGCCCCCATATCTGGCCTCTGGGTTGTACCCATTAGAGCCTCAGCACTTGCCTTTACTTACATCATTCCTTCTATTTTATCCAGTTGTTTTATCTCCTCCATATTCCTTGAACAAACCCAAACAATCAGTCTAGCCAGGGTGTATTGTAAGGACTTCCTAGAAAAATATCATTGGCTTAATGACTTCCCCTGTTCATAGTTCCATTTAATTCCTATTGAGCTGATGGTCCCAGGAGACTGATGTCTGCATCCTGTAGCAAACAGTCCCATCGTTTCTTCCCCTCCACTTAAAAACATTCTTTAGCTCTTACTAAAGCTAAAAGCCTCAGACTTCTTTGAGTATTGTATGGACTGTTAGATGGATCTTATGCATGGGCCAGATTTTGTTTAAAGTGAATATTAATCTTGCCTTTATATAAACTAAACATCTGTAATTTTCTTATAAAATGATACCATCAGGGGAGGAAGGGGCATAAGAGTAGGGGGGAGGGAGGGAAAATCATTAAAAAGAGAAGTTAGACGGAGACCAGCTGTCTGAAATTTAGAGTTATTGTTCTCCTTGAATTACATCATCAACCCAAGTTCGGGTGCTCAAGGCTATTCCAGTCACCATCATTCCAGCTGACCACCCGAGTAGTATAAAAGCTGCTGGCAGCCTGTTCTCATTCATTTTTAGCATCTAGGTTGAATGGTGTTCAAACAGGAACTTGAGACCTATTTGACACGCTTGTAACTTGTTAGTCAAACAATTCTTCCAACATCATTCCCTGCTCCTCTTTGCTAACGTATAATATCCATGATAGCCTTCACAGAAAATAATCAAGATCGGCTTTCTTTTGACCATAGAAAACAGGGCTTTCACCTCTGATCTGTTTTATGGTTTCGTTTGGATTGTAGTGGGCAAATAGGCTAAGATAAAGTCCCAGTAAACTGCCTCTGAAATTCCCATGCTTGTGTGGATTTATTTGGTCCTTTGATGTTCTTTTTTCTTGTTTCTCTGTTGGAATGTTTCAAATATGCACTTAAGTCACACATAGAAAAAGCTGCTAATGTAAATGGACGTGTGTTTAGAATGGGCTGTCATCTTAACCTTCCCAGAGATGCAAAACCATAAAAATACAAAGGGTCAATTGGAATTACCTCTTTGGTTTCTTCTTTTAAATATGAGAGGTTGCAGAGTTCAGATCCCCCTTCCTCCTGTCTCTATTTATTCAGGTGACTTAAGTTTTAGTCATTAAAAGAAAGGGTTGACCCTCAACTCTGGAACATTCCTCTTAAAACTGAGTTTTGACTTCCATTCCCATCTGATTATTTGAAGAGCATTATTTAAGTCTTTGATACTCTACATTCACAGTGATACTCATTTTGAAAAGTCTATGGGAATACAAATGTATTCCTCAAATACTGAAATACTTGAATTTATATTGTAAATAACCTTTTTACATCTAAAATCTATTTTGTCATAGAATTGGGGGTATAGCTCAGTGGTACAATGCATATTTAGCATGCTTGAGGCCCTCAGTTCAATGTGCAATGTGCACACATACACATAACAGGGTATGGTGGCATATGCCTTTAATCTCAGCACTTGAAAAGCAGAAACAGGTGGGTCTCTAAGAGTTCAAGGCCAGCTTGATCTATACAGTGAGTTCCAAGTCAGGGCTACATAGTGAGACACTGTCTCAAACACACACGCACACACACACACACACACACACACAAATATTATAAAAGCACTGTTAAGAAGCATGGAAAAATCATTCATAATTTATAACTCACAAATATTGCTAAAATAGACTTAATCAGAGGCAAGGCAGAACACTGAGCACTGAGCCTGCCGGTGCATTGAAGTTAGTATGTACTGGAACCAGCAGTTTAGAGAAAGTCTGCAGAGTGCCTTTTGCATGTAACATTATGTCACAAGAATCTTTAGGTAGTTTTCTTTTAAAATAGCATTATTGCCAGGCATGGTGGCGCACACCTTTAATCCTAGCATTTGGGAGGCAGAGGCAGGCGGATCTCTGTGAGTTCAAGGCCAGCCTGGTCTACAGAGTGAGCTCTAGGCCAGCTGGGACTAAAGGGAAACCCTGTCTCAAAGAATACCAAAAAAAAAAAAAAAATAGCATTATTTCCCAGCATGGTAGCACATGCCTTTAATCCCAGCACTCAGGACGCAGGTGGATCTCTGTGACTTCAAGTCCAACCTGGTCTACATAGTGAGTTCCAGGCCTGCTGAGGCTGTAGGGAGACAGCTCAAAGAGACAAAAAAAAAGAAAAATTAGCATTATTCCTTTAGATTTCTAAAATGTTTTGGAACATACTTAGAGAAAACCAAATCGGGGCTGGAGAGATGGCCTAGTGGTTGAGAGCACCGACCGCTCTTACAGAGGACCTGGGTTCGATCCCCAGCACCCACATGGCGGCCAAGAACCGTCCAAAACTCCAATTCCAGGAGAACTCCAGTTCCAGGGGAGTCTGACACCCTCTTTTGACCTCCGAGGCATTACACGACATGGGTGCACAAACTTGCATGCAGACAGTACATTTATACACATACAGAAATAAATAAAATTAATAAAATAAGTAAATAAATAAAAAATAATAATAAAAAAAGAAAAAAGAAAACCAAATCTAGTTATACAAACATCTTCAGTGGTAGGCGAATACTTAAAGTCTTGCTATTTAACTAAATATAATATCAAAATAAGCCACAGTGGAAACCCCATTTTAAAAGCTTAAAGGGTCTTTTCCTCACTGAAAGTTACAACACTGGTAGAAACAGGTTAATGGTTCTTTTTTTTAATTTTTATTTTATTTATTTATGTGTATGAATGTATTTTCTGCATGTAGGTCTGTGCACCCGTGTCGTGCAATGCCGAGGAGGTCAGAAGAGGGCGTCGGATTCCCCTGGAACTGGAGTTCTCCTGGAATTGGAGTTACAGACTGTTCTCAGCCACCATGTGGGTGACGGGGATCGAACCCGGGTCCTCTGCAAGAGCAGTCGGTGCTCCCAACTGCTAGGCCATCTCTCCAGCCCCACAGGTTAATGGTTCTTGACCATGGTCTGCCCAAGGCTTTTAAGAAGAATTAGTCTTTCTGGGGTACTTTAGTGTGTATTTCACTTCAAAATATGAGTCCCCTTAAGAATTAGTATACTCAGAGTAATAATGATAATAATAACAACAACAACATGTACATGATGCTTTGAATGAACTCCTCAAAATTACAACCACTATTTAGAGATCACAGTTGAAAATCATTTACCAGCAGAGAGCTCCTTCACACAATTGGGAGTCATCCTGGGTAATGGGGAGGCTTCTGAAGTGATCACTTAAAGGCTTTTGAGGAACAGAAATAGAACATTTCCTTTCAACTTCACAGTACTGTTTGACCCACTTGGCACACCTGGCATCCCTTTCTCCAAAATCTGTTTTAGCTGTTTTGTTTCTGGTCTTGTGATTAGCTTTGGGTCCTTGGCCAGGTTGGTTCATTTGGTCACTTCATTGTACTAATGAGGCCAAGGAAGTGGGGCCCCTTTTGGCCCTGTGGAGAGGAGGGTTTCCTCCTTACTTTCTTTTTTCTTCCTTTGTTTCCTTTATTCCTTCCCTCTTTCTTTCTCCCACCCCCTCCCCCTTTAAAACTTTTGATACAAGGTCTTATAGACTGGCCTGGAACTCACTGATTCTGTTGCTTCCAACTTTCAGGGCCTG
This sequence comes from Rhizomys pruinosus, assembly GCA_009823505.1. Classification (NCBI taxonomy): domain Eukaryota; kingdom Metazoa; phylum Chordata; class Mammalia; order Rodentia; family Spalacidae; genus Rhizomys; species Rhizomys pruinosus. The sequence continues at coordinate 466,843 of VZQC01007186.1, read as the reverse complement.
GAATTACAGACATTCCCCACCACTCTCAGTTTGGATTTCTCCTTTAATAAGCCTTATCCTATCAGTTAAATGGTAGTGTTGCTTTGAAACCAGTGAACTGGAAGGAATGTGAACGTGGTGAGTGAAGATGGCACGATGTCTTTAAAAAAAGAAGGTGTTACAGACTTGCAAACTGGAAACCACAAAGATGCTGAAGTTTTCATTTCTGAAAGCCTAAATGTTCATCTCACAGCCCACCTCGGCCAGACTTTCTGAGTCCTTCTGTGACTGTGAGCTCTGCCCAGATGAGATTGTTCCAAGTCCTCTATGACGTCAGAAGGAGGGTCATTGTGATGAAGTCTCAGCCAGCAGATATAAGGGAGTGTAGAGCTGGCTGGTTTCTTGAGCAGGTGCTCTCATTGGTGTGGTGGTTTGGTGGTTTGGTGGTTGGTGGTATTTGCGAGTTCTGTGTGCTTTTGTGTGTTTGGGTTTTTTTATTTTTACATTTTGGGTTGTTTTTTTCTGATTTTGAGAGTGTGTGTGACTGTGTGTGTGTGTATATTTAATTTTTTGGTTTCGTTTTCTTTTTGTTGGTGGTGGTGGCCTTGCTACCTGTGATGTGTGGCCTGAAGGGTGAAGTGACAGTATGGACCAGCCCTGTGGTCACCCTCACACATGAGCACCTCAGAGCACAGTATGTTATCCTGAAGACCTTGGCCCAGGGTGGCTGTGCCCAGGTGAAGTTGGCCCACCACCGCCTTACTGGCATTCCTGTGGCCATAAAAGTCCTGCAGAAGAGGAAGAAGCGGCCCTACCCAGTCAGGTCTGAGGTGGAGATATTGAAGATGATGGATCATCCCAACATCGTCTCCTTGATCCAGGTCATTGAAACAAAGGACAGCATCTATCTGGTCCAAGAGCTGGCTGAGGGGAAAGAGCTGTGGAAATGGATCCACCAGAATGGCTACATGCAAGAGAACACCTGCCAGAAAAAATTCCAGCAACTATTACAGGCCATGCAGTACTGCCACGACCGCGGCATAATTCACAGGGATCTCAAGCTGGACAACATCATGGTAGACAGAACTGGCAGAGTGAAGGTCATAGATTTCGGACTTGCTGCCCTATTCAAGCCTGGCAGTAAACTCTTCTGGTTCTGTGGTACTTTACAGTTTATACCCCCAGAACTCTTCCTGAAAAAACCCTATGATAGCCTTAAAGTGGATAGCTGGAGCTTAGGTATTGTTTTGTATTATATGGCAACAGGAACCCTGCCATTTAAAGGGAACAGCGCTGAGGAGGTTGGGCCCAAGGTTCTGCTGGGAAAATATGACTTTCCAACTCACCTTTCTCCAGAGCTGAAGGACATTATCCGCTGTTTACTAACAGTCAAGCCCAAGGAGAGGCCAAGAGTGAAGGACATTATAAGGCATCCTTGGCTTCAGCATGACGAAGAGGGTCTAAAAAACCAGACCGAAGAGGCTCCTAGGTTCGTGAACATTGACATCTTGGCAGCTATGGAGCAAATAGAGTTTGACCCATGTGATGTTCTGAAATCTTTAGTACACAAATTGTACAATGAGCCTATGGCAACCTACAGCCTCCTGCAATGCCAAGCACACCAGAAGGGTGACCCCATCAGCCCAGCTAAGCCAATGCACCCTGGAGTGACACTGTTCCCCTCCCTAGTAGATCCTGCAAATGTCCATCCATGCCCAAAGAGGGGACTTGATGTACTCACCTCTGAAATCGTTTTCTCATCCTCAAACACCGAGACTCCTCACACCTCTGAAATCGTTTTCTCATCTTCAAACACTGAGACTCCTCACACCTCTGAAATCGTTTTCTCATCTTCAAACACTGAGACTCCTCACACCTCTGAAATCGTTTTCTCATCTTCAAAACTGAAACCCCTCACACCTCTGAAATCGTTTTCTCATCTTCAAGCACTGAGACTCCTCACACCTCTGAAATCGTTTTCTCATTTTCAAACACCAAGACTCCTGAGGACGGCCAGCAGGAAGAGAAGCTGAGAAGTGCCACTGAGCCTGTCATTCCTGCCTCTTTGTAGAAGACGGTACCAAATCTCGACAGAGCCCAGGTCCTGACTTGGGTGCAGGACGACGCTACTACAGAGGAAGTCTTCAGCCCATGTGGGGTATGGAAGAAGTGGTCAAGAAGGATTGGGGCGGGTCTAATGAGTCTCTGCTGCTGCTTGCCAGGAAGGGAGAAAATTAAGAGGTTTAATAAAGTGGTACCCAAAGTGGGTAGTGAGATTAGAAAGAGACATGAAACCAGAGGATCACCAGAGGATGTTTGGCCAGAGGATGTTTGAGGTCTTGTGAATTATGAGGCCATGGTGCTGGATCATGTGGGAGTGGACCTGAATATTCAGCTGCCGGGAGACAGCAACATAGATATCCCAGAGGCCTGGGTCCAACCAATGGTCCAGGCTGCTTCAGATGGATCCCAGTGAGTAGGGATACAGAGAAGACACTATCGCTCCAAAGCTTCCCCTGCAGAAGATAAGACCTGAAAACTCACTGGAAGACAGAAGGCCTCTGCCTCCCCAGGATCCTGTCCTACCGTTCTTCTGAGACACTTCCCCTGCCTTGCCCTCTGCACTTACAGCACTAATTTTACAATAAAATTGATAATGAAGACTTAAAAGAAAAAAAAAAACCAAGCCGGGGGCTGGAGAGATGGCCTAGCGGTTAAGAGCGCCCACTACTCTTGCAGAGGACCCAGGTTCGATCCCCAGCACCCACATGGCGGCTGAGAACCGTATGAAACTCCAATTCCAGGAGAACTCCAGTTCCAGGGGAATCCGACGCCCTCTTCTGACCTCTTCGGCATTGCACGACACGGGTGCACAGACCTGCATGCAGACAGTACATACAGAAATAAATACACATACAGAAATAAATAAAATTAAAAAAAAAAAACAAGCCTTATCCTCCCTTCCACACTTTCCTACTCCCCAGTTTGTGAGATTGTGGACACCTGAACAAATTATTTTAGGAGGCTACAGGAATAATGGAAAACCACATCAATTTGGAACTCTGATTAAAGTGAAACCAAACTTGCATATGAGAGAGAATTCTTTTTCAAATTCTTTGACCTGCTCATCTGGTCACTGAAGTTAAACAATACCAGATTTAATTGTTAGAAGTAGATGAGAGAAGTTCCAGGACATACAACGGCACAGGGTAAGTACTCAGCAATGTTACTTCTCTGACAATCATGCCAGTCACTTGCTAACTGTCTGGTGCCACCCTCCTGGCACATGGGAGAATTTCACTTCATGGCCCATTTTGGTTGCTGGCACCAACAGGAAGAGACCAAAAGCAACACATATTTATATTTAAGCTGCAAGAGCCAAGACCCTGTTTGCCGTGATGACAGGCAATGTTCACGACGCAGGCTGCTCCTTTGGTTTAGGCTTGGTACTTTCTATGAGGCGTGTGTCCCCGCTGCCCCTTGAAACATGAGTGGAACAGACAAGAAGTAATTTTATTTCCACTTACTGAGATTTTGGTCCTTTCTTCCTGCAGTGTAACTACCCTACCCTGTTTCAAAGTATAAAAAACTGAGAGGAAGGAACATAGTTAATTAGCACCTTGAGGAGGTGTCTGGTAGGGTCTCTAATTTCACTCTGGTCAGATGGTGAAGTCACATTTCCAGATCAAAGCTAGGCTAGACAAAGCCTTTGTGGTGCTGGAGAGAGATCCCTGTTTTCCTCCAATGAAAGCCACTTGCAGAGGCAGATCTAGGAGGGCAAACTGCTCATTGTGTCATATACTAACCCTTGTGAAAACACTGAGAAACCACTTAGCTTTTGTATTTTAGTTTTACTCTTGGGTGAAGTGAGGACATTGCCTTCCCTCTCCTACCACCATTTGTACTGAAAAGGTACTAAAATGTTCCTGAATATCAGAAAAAGAAATGTATTACATTCATAGACAAAAATAAGAAAGCATCTCTTAGAAATCATCATTGCTTTCCCACAAATAAAATTTCATTTTGGAAATAAAAACCATGTTAGCTAAAATATTTAAATGTCTATTCCCTTCCCCCTTGTAGTGTTCAATTCCATTTAATTTTTGTCGTTGTTGTGAGGAGGGCTGTAGGGGTTAGAGGGTTGATACAGGGTCTTTTGTAGTCCAGCTTGGCCTTGAACTCATGAAATAGCTAGTGCTGGCCTTGAACTCTTGATCCTCCTATTTCCACCCCCCCAAGTGATAGATGATAGGCATGTAGCATCAAGGCCTGGCTCTTGTCCAATTCTTTTTTCAAAGAATGTTTACAACCAATATCTGAGACTAATAAGAATATTTACCAGACCCAGTTAATAGTTGATAACTTTCTGCAGTATTTACCATAACTAAATATCAGAAGAATAAGAACCTTCCTTGTGCTCACTGTAATGAAAAATGACTTAAAATCATGAGACCTCCTGGAAAAACAAATTGCAGTCTAGTCAGTCAATCTTATTTTAGGGATATGCTAAGTGTTTAGATCAGGATTTGTTCAGCTGGGGATTACAGAGCCCAAACACAGTGGCTTAGCAATGTAGAGTTAATTTTCCTTTGGTAAGAATTCTGGAAGTGGGCAGTGCACTTTGTAAAGAGACATACTCTAAAGTAAAATACTGTTCTGGCTCAGTGTCCCTTCTCTGTCAGCATCTGCTGCATTCCTGAAAGTCTCCCTGCATAGTCATTGGTTACCATACACATTTTGTTGTTACTAATGTTTCTCATAAGAGGGAGTATTTTTGTTTTAGTTTGGTTTGAGGTTTTTGAGACATGGTCTTTCTGTAGCCCCAGCTGGCCTGGAACTCATTGTAAGGACCAGGCTGGTCTCCATCTCACAGAGATCTTCCTGCCTCTGCTGTCCAAGTTCTGGGATTAGGGAAGAGTAGTTTTTTTTTTTTTTATGTGTATGAGTGTATTGCCTGTATGTGCGCAGGTGCACACCTGTTGTGCAATGCCCATGGAGTCAGAAGAATTCGTCAGATTCCCCTGGAACTGGAGTTACAGATGGTTGTTAGCTGTCATGTGGGTGCTGGGAATTGAACCTGGGTCCTCCACCAGAGCAGCCAGTGCTCTTAACTGCTGAGCCATCTCTCCAACCCAGGAAGAGTATTTTTTAGATAGGCACACTACCACTTCTGTTAATAAAAAGGAAGGGTAGAATAGGTAGACATGAAGCAACATCTTCCAGTGGACTGTAAAGGCTCTATTCTCTACTTTTGCAAGAAAAGCTAGAAGTATTTACTGCTATGTCCCCATTAAAAACAGAGGCACTGAGGGTTACCTAGGGTCACACAGATGCCGGGTGGTAAGCCTGGTGTTGGAAGGTGGTCCCCTTTGGAAGATGATTCTCCAGCAATGACAAAAGACAAAGACAGAAAGTCAGTCAGCTTGGAGACTGGTTCCCCTTTAAGTTTCTGACTACCTAATCCGCTGTGTGGAGAGCCCGCCCAGGGCATGGCCGAGGTCTCTTGGGCAATCTGCCAGCAGGCCCCCATTGGAGGCGGTTATGTTTATTCCTTCCCTGTGGTGACCACATACTCCAGCCATTCTTGGGCAGTGGTGACATGCATCTGGATTAGCTTGCTAAAGAGGCAGAGTTCATGAGTCCAGAAAGCTTGGCACATCAAAGGTCTGGGAAGCGATCAGAGGGGGAGGGGGTTGGCTGGGTGGAAGGAAGTATGTCCCTTCTGCCCTATGGATTCAGGGTGTGTTTCAGATAGGGTAGGAGGCACTGTAGGCTCAAGGAGAGAAACAAACCACACTGAAGCAATAAATAAATATGTACAAAAATTCAAGCAGTCCTCACCACGCAGGGGTGTTTGCAGTTACCGTGTTATCTTTATTCATTGTTTTAGTTGACTTTAACAGCTCCTGGGTCTGTTGTAAAATACATGCAGTATAGTAACAAGAAGAAGAAAGGCTTGGCTCAGGGCAGGAGAGCAGAGGCACTGGGAGCCAGCCAGGGTTCTCAGGTTGTAAAATAAAATCTCTAGACCAATCGGACACTGGCCTGAGGCCATGGCAGTGATTAATGCCAGAGCTGTAAAAAGTGCATGTGGGACCGGCTAGCCAGGTTGCATAGTGTGTGTATGTGAAGGAGTCAATTTTTTTTTCTTCAAAGCAGCTTAATATGAAACACGTAATCTTCAGTTGTTTTGTCATCTAAAAATAAAATTAAAGACTCATTTACTTTTCTCTTTTAATTAAGAACTTAAGCAACTTTATAAAAGAAAAAAAGCCTAAGTAACGTGACTCTCCAAGCCCATGACATCACTATGTCTCTCCAGATTTTTGTTAATATAAATGGGTGCATTTTTACACAGGTGTAATTACTGAAGTAGACATAAAATTCTAGGTTCAACTTTTTTCACTTAACCTTATTTCATATGGACATTTGCAGACTTATTGGAAACATATGTCTTGGGGGTGTCGTTCAGCTGTAGAGTATTCTGTTACATTGATCTGCCATGGCTTGCATAATCCTCTCTTGCTTGTGGGGCATGTGGGCTGTTTTCATGGTTTTACTGTTACGAATGACGCCATTTCCAGCATTTTTGTTTAAATTCTTGGGTTATTTCTTAGGATTATGTTCTTCAAAATGACATGATTTAGTCAGTATGAATAGAGTTCCTTTCCTCTCGAGGTATTCTGACTAACAGTGTCATCAATAGTGTAGAAATATCCCTGCTTTTCCACATCACTGGATGTGCCAGTTACTTATCTGTGCCTATCAGCTCCACACCAAGCCTGCTGTACTCTGCTTTATAATGCTGGGACCAGGAGATCACAGGCTACATCTCCCAGAGTTCATTTCCTGCTGGCCTCATGTGAGAAATTACTGGTAGAAGGTGGCAGCAAAAAATTAGAAAGTGGGAGGAGCCGCACAGTTCTCTTCATTTTCTTTTGGTAGTGTCTCCAGAAGCAACCTTCTCTGTGGGGTTCCTAGCATCCTATTGGGCACTCCCAGTGACACAGTGCAGTTCTGTGCTATTGTAGTATTGTCTTCCCTTCCAGCCACCTGCTTCCTGTCTTTATTTCCTTATTAATCTCAGGGTTAGCTACCTTTCCCCCTCCTGTCCTTTCAGTTGGCCTAACTATATGGTTTTGTTTTTTTTTTTATCAGATGCCTTGTCTTTGAAATTTCCAGGCTTCTTTCTGTATTATTATCATTTTATTATTATTTGTTTTTCTTACAGGATTTCACTATGTAGTCTTGGCTGGTGTGGAACTCTCTCTGTAGACCAGGTTGGCCCTGAACTTACAGTAATCTCCCTGCTTCTGCCTGTCAAGCACCAGGATTGTAAGTGTATACCACCATGTCTAGCTTTATGCCCACCTTATTTTTCCCTCTTTTATTTGTTTATTTCTAAGGGATTCTACAATATAATAACACAGTTGTTTTCAGATAACATTGATGTTACTCAGTTTGTCGTACAATTAGGTAATTGGTGCACTTTGCAAGTATCTTTGTCCAAATTTTGAACAACCCGAGGTTCCCATAGTCCAGTTGGAGAAGCTTGTATGCACAGGCATGTTGATCAGTTAGGAGTCCAGTCTATATTGCTTTAGTCTCATGATTCACCCCATCTCTTCGTAGCCCTTTACATTCTACCACGCCTCCTCTTCCGCAATTTGTTCCCTAGGCTTTGGGAAAGGGGCACAAGTGGGTGAGAAGAAAACAGTCTACTTTCTTTGGAGTTGTCATTTTGGACTCTAGTCTGTTCAGGTTGCTCCCCTTCATGGGTCGACAGCTTATCCAGTGATACCTTTTTAGTCATACTAACAAAGCACAAGCAATTGGATGTACAGGCATTTAAGCAGTACTAATTATTATGGCAAGCTAAGCTGTGAGCATAGACACAGATGCTTGGATGTTATGCTAATCCACAAACTGTGGTTTCTCTATAAAGGATGACAAGTTCTTACTGTGGCTTATAACATCTCCTAACCACTGGAGGACATAAGCTTGTGGCATCTGCTGTGAGTTATTCCTCCAAGGAGAGAGCCAATTCGATTTGGGATATATATAGACACATGGCTGCCACTGTTGCACAGCATCTCCAGGCAGTTGAGGTGTAGCTGATACTGACAGAGGAGTCTTGCTTGTCTCAAGGAGACCAATATTTTGCTGTATTGCTTTAGTGTCCTTTGGTAATGCTCTCTGGCATTTCAGAGGCCAGTTGTATGTTAGCAAGTGAAGTCTCTTAACATTTTTTCATGCTCACACCAGGTCTTCGACAACAGGGAATTACTGCCTTTCTCCTTATTATGCCCACCTTTTTAAAACGAGGTTTATATTCACTTGTTCTGTTCTCTGTTCTATTTTGCTGATGGCTCTAATGAAGGTTTTAATTAGGCCTCTATGCCCTTCACGTTCAGAGCAAAACAAACAAACAAATAAACAATGGCAACAACAAAATCCAATTAACTTTCCCTGGAGCCAAGTGTCTTTCAACTAATTTATCTTTGTTTTTTCCTTCTCAGTCCTTTTCATTTTAAATCCATGTATTAACCTGTTTTCTTCCCTTTCTTTTATTTCCTGTTATATCTGTGATTGCCAACCTGCCTTTTAAAAACTATAGTTTAAGCCGGGCGTGGTGGTGCACACCTTTAATCCTAGCACTTAGGAGGCAGAGTTAGGCAGATCTTTGTGAGTTCAAGGCCAGCCTGGTCTACAGAGTGAGTTCCAGGACAGCTGGAGCTACAGGGAGACCCTGTCTCGAAAAGACAAAACAAAACAAAACAAAACAAAAAAACTGAAGTTTAAAAAAATTGTCAAAGATTCTTTATTTCACCCATATTGTTCATAATCTAAAAATCTTCTGTCTGTAATCCACCTTTTCCATTTGTTCATTTGCTTTGCCTAATCAGATACTCCTTCGGGAACTCTTCTTTTCCTGGTATAGCATACATACCTTAGGGAAAACCAACCAACTCTAGGATTCCAAGAATAGACCAGGACTGATTTAGGCCCAGCAACATGCTCCATCCATCTGTATATTTACTCTGTCCTCTAGTGCCACTGGCTCAGACTTCAAGACAGGGATGTTGTATTCTCCAACACACCCCAGCTGAGTGGCCAGCCCCTTCATGTTCACAGGGGATCCAGTGTCAGAATAAAGTTAACATTCTGACATAGCTACTTAGAGGACCAAAAGAAAATGGATCCCGATGTGGCCTTGCTGAGTTGCTGGATCATCCAGTTGTTTGTTTGTTTGTTTTTGGTATTTTTGAGACAGGGTCTCCCTGTAGCCCCAGCTGTCCTGGAACTCTCTATGTAGAACAGGCTGGCCTTGAACTCACAGAGTTCTGCCTCTGCCTCCCCAGTACTGGGATTAAAGGCATGGGCCACCATGCCCAGCATCATCCAGTTTTATTTATTTACTTATTTATTTATTTATTTATTTATTTATTTATTTATTTATTTATTTATATGAATGTACTGTCTGTATGTAGGTTTGTGCACCAGTGTCATGCAATGCCGCAGAGGTCAGAAGAGGGTGTCGGATTCCCCTGGAACTGGAATTAAAGACAGTTCTCAGCTGGGCCTGGTGGTGCACACCTTTAATCCTAGCACTCAGGAGGCAGAGGCAGGCGGATCTTTGAGTTCAAGGCCAGCCTGGTCTACAGAGTGAGTTCCAGGACAGCTGGGACTACAGGGAGACCCTGTCTCAAAAAGACAAAAAATAGGGGAAATCCGACACCCTCTTCTGACCTCTGCGGCATTGCATGACACTGGTGCACAAACCTACATACAGACAGTACATTCATATAAATAAATAAATAAATAAATAAATAATAAATAAATAAATAAAAAAGAAATAAAAAAAAACTGCTGGGCATGGTGGCCCATGCCTTTTAATCCCAGTACTGGGGAGGCAGAGGCGACTCTGTGAGTTCAAGGCCAGCCTGTTCTACATAGAGAGTTCCAGGACAGCTGGGGCTACAGGGAGACCCTGTCTCAAAAATACCAAAAACAAACAAACAAACAACTGGATGATCCAGCAACTCAGCAAGGCCACATCGGGATCCATTTTCTTTTGGTCTCTAAGTAGCTATGTCAGAATGTTAACTTTATTCTGACACTGGATCCCCTGTGAACATGAAGGGGCTGGCCACTCAGCTGGGGTGTGTTGGAGAATACAACATCCCTGTCTTGAAGTCTGAGCCAGTGGCACTAGAGGACAGAGTAAATATACAGATGGATGGAGCATGTTGCTGGGCCTAAATCAGTCCTGGTCTATTCTTGGAATCCTAGAGTTGGTTGGTTTTCCCTAAGGTATGTATGCTATACCAGGAAAAGAAGAGTTCCCGAAGGAGTATCTGATTAGGCAAAGCAAATGAACAAATGGAAAAGGTGGATTACAGACAGAAGATTTTTAGATTATGAACAATATGGGTGAAATAAAGAATCTTTGACAATTTTTTTAAACTTCAGTTTTTTTGTTTTGTTTTGTTTTGTTTTGTCTTTTCGAGACAGGGTCTCCCTGTAGCTCCAGCTTTCCTGGAACTCACTTGTAGACCAGGCTGGCCTTGAACTCACAAAGATCTGCCTACTCTGCCTCTAAGTGCTAGGAGTTAAAGGTGTGCACAACCACGCGCCCGGCTTAAACTATAGTTTTTCTTAAAAGGCAGGTTGGCAATCACAGATATAACAAGGAAATAAAAGAAAGGGAAGAAACAAGGTTAATACAGTGGATTTAAAATGAAAAGGACTGAGAAGAAAAAACAAAGATAAATTAGTTGAAAGACACTTGGCTCCAGGGAAAGTTAATTGGATTTTTGTTGTTGCATTGTTTATTTGTTTGTTTGTTTTGCTCTGAACGTGAAGGGCATAGAGGCCTAATTAAAACCTTCATTAGAGCCATCAGCAAAATAGAACAGAGAACAGAACAAGTGAATATAAACCCGTTTTAAAAAGGTGGGCATAATAAGGAGAAAGGCAGTAATTCCTGTTGTCGAACACCTGGTGTGAGCATGAAAAAATGTTAAGAGACTTCACTTGCTAACATACAACTGGCCTCTGAAATGCCAGAGAGCATTACCAAAGACCTAAAAGAATACAGCAAAATATTGGCTGTCCTTGAGACAAGCAAGACTCCTCTGTAAGTATCAGCTACACCTCAAACTGCCTGGAGATGCCTGTGCAAACAATGTGGGGCCATGTGTCTATATATATCCCAAATCGAATTGGCTCTCTCCTTGGAGGAATAACTCACAGCAGATGCCACAGCTTATGTCCTCCATGGGTTAAGAGATATTATAAGCCACAGTAAGAACTTGTCATCCTTTATAGAGAAACCACAGTTGTGGATTAGCATAACCCAATGCATCTGTGTCTATGCTCACAGCTTAGCTTGCCATAATAATTAGTACTGCTTAAATCCTGTACATCCAATGCTTCGCTTTGTTAGTATGACTAAAAGGTATCACTGGATAAGCTGTCGACCCATGAAGGGGAGCACCTGAACAGACTGATCCAAAATGACAACTCCAAAGAAAGTAGACTGTTTTTCTTCTCACCCACTTGTGCCCCTTTCCCAAAGCCTAGGGAAAAAATTGCGGAAGAGAGGCTGGTAGAATGTAAAGGGCAACGAAGAGATGGGGTGAATCAGAGACTAACAGCAATATAGACTGGACTCCATAACTGATCAACATGCCTGTGCAACAAGCTTCTCCAACTGGAACTATGGGAACCTTGGTTGTCAAAATTTGGACATAGATACTTGTAAAATGCACCAATTACCTAATTGTACGCAAACTGAGTAACATAAATATTATCTGAACAACTGTGTTATTATATTGTAGATCCCTTAAGAATAACAAAAAAAGAGGGAAAAATAAGGTGGGCATAAAGCTAGACATGGTGGTATACACTTACAATCCTGGTGCTTGACAGGCAGAAGCAGGGAGATTACTGTAAGTTCAGGGCCAACCTGGTCTACAGAGAGATTCCACGGACAGCCAAGACTACAAGTGAAAATCCTGTAAGAAAAACAAATAATAATAATAAAGATGATAATAATACAGAAAGAACCTGGAAAATTATAAAGACAAGGCATCTGAAAAAAAAAAAAAAAACCATAAGTTGGGCCAACTGAAAGGACAGGAGGGGGAAAGGTAGCTAACCCTGAGATTAATAAGGAAATAAAGACAGGAAGCAGGTGGCTGGAAGGGAAGACAATACTACAATAGCACAGAACTGCACTGTGTCACTGGGAGTGCCCAATAGGATGCTAGGAACCCCACAGAGAAGGTTGTCTTCTGGAGACACTACCAAAAGAAAATGAAGAGAACTGTGCGGCTCCTCCCACTTTCTAATTTTTTGCTGCCACCTTCTACCAGTAATTTCTCACATGAGGCCAGCAGGAAATGAACTCTGGGAGATGTAGCCTGTGATCTCCTGGTCCCAGCATTATAAAGCAGAGTACAGCAGGCTTGGTGTGGAGCTGATAGGCACAGATAAGTAACTGGCACATCCAGTGATGTGGAAAAGCAGGGATATTTCTACACTATTGATGACACTGTTAGTCAGAATACCTCGAGAGGAAAGGAACTCTATTCATACTGACTAAATCATGTCATTTGAAGAAACATATCCCTAAGAAATAACCCAAGAATTTACAACAAAAATGCTGGAAATGGCGTCATTCGTAACAGTAAAACCATGAAAACAGCCCACATGCCCCACAAGCAAGAGAGGATTATGCAAGCCATGGCAGATCAATGTAACAGAATACTCTACAGCTGAACGACACCCCCAAGACATATGTTTCCAATAAGTCTGCAAATGTCCATATGAAATAAGGTTAAGTGAAAAAAGTTGAACCTAGAATTTTATGTCTACTTCAGTAATTACACCTGTGTAAAAATGCACCCATTTATATTAACAAAAATCTGGAGAGACATAGTGATGTCATGGGCTTGGAGAGTCAGCGTTACTCTTAGGCGTTTTTTTCTTTATAAAGTTTGCTGTAAGTTCTTATTAAAAGAGAAAGTAATGAGTCTTTAATTTGTATTTTTAGATGACAAAACAACTGAAGATTACGTGTTTCATATAAGCGCTTGAAAGAAAAAAAAAATTGAACTCCTTTCACATACACACCTATGCAACCTGGGCTAGCCGTCCCACATGCACTGTTTTACAGCTCCTGGCATTAATCACGGCCATGGCCTCAGGCAGTGTCCGATTGGTCAGAGATTTTATTTTACAAACCTGAGAAACCCTGGCTGTCCAGTGCCTCTGCTCTCCTGCCCTGCAGCCAAGCCTTTCTTCTTCTTGTTACTATACATGCATTATTTTACAACAGACCCAGGAGCTGTTAAAGCAAACTAAAACAATGAATAAAGATAACACGGTAACTGCAAACACCCCTGCGTGGTGAGGACTGCTTGAATTTTTGTACAATATTTATTTATCTGCTTAGTGTGGTTTGTTTCTCTCCTTGAGCCTACAGTGCCTCCTACCCTATCTGAAACACACCCTGAATCCATAGGGCAGAAGGGACATACTTCCTTCCACCCAGCCAACCCCCTCCCCCTCTGATCGCTTCCCAGACCTTTGATGTGCCAAGCTTTCTGGACTCATGAACTCTGCCTCTTTAGCAAGCTAATCCAGATGCATGTCACCACTGCCCAAGAATGGCTGGAGTATGTGGTCACCACAGGGAAGGAATAAACATAACCGCCTCCAATGGGGGCCTGCTGGCAGATTGCCCAAGAGACCTCGGCCATGCCCTGGGCGGGCTCTCCACACAGCGGATTAGGTAGTCAGAAACTTAAAGGGGAACCAGTCTCCAAGCTGACTGACTTTCTGTCTTTGTCTTTTGTCATTGCTGGAGAATCATCTTCCAAAGGGGACCACCTTCCAACACCAGGCTTACCACCCGGCATCTGTGTGACCCTAGGTAACCCTCAGTGCCTCTGTTTTTAATGGGGACATAGCAGTAAATACTTCTAGCTTTTCTTGCAAAAGTAGAGAATAGAGCCTTTACAGTCCACTGGAAGATGTTGCTTCATGTCTACCTATTCTACCCTTCCTTTTTATTAACAGAAGTGGTAGTGTGCCTATCTAAAAAATACTCTTCCTGGGTTGGAAGAATGGCTCAGCAGTTAGAAGCACTGGCGCTCTGTGGAGGACCNAATTTCCTTCTTTCAGAAAAGGTAAGATGGTGCAATCAGGTACTGCACCCACTGAAATAAGCTGAGTCTGACTATGACAAATAATAGCCTATCAAGGCTGAGCATAAAAGACACATTTTAAGAGTCTCCTCTTTGGGAATGTGGCTTCCCTCATTTTCACCAATCTGTGTTAGAAAAGGCACTGAAATTTGAGTTATAACATCTAGGGTCCTGTTGTGGCTTCTGCAGTGTTTGTAATTACTGCAATTGATTGAGTCTTTTTGAAATGCAGCACCAGTCCATGAAATAAGATATAGAACTCCGGGGGCTGGAGAGAGATGGCTCAGTGGTTAAGAGCACTGGATGTTCTTACAGAAGACCTGGCTCACATCCCAGCACCCACATGGCAGCTAACAACTGTAACTCTATTCCAGGGGATTTAACATCCTCCTTTGTCCTCCTCAGGCATTGCACCGACATGGGTCACTTAAACACATGCAGACATAACACTCAAACACATGAAATAAGAAAAAAGTTTTAAAAGATATAGAACTCCTAGTTTGTTAGAAGATTGAATGAGATAAGGTAAACAAAAGCACTTAAATTATAAAATAATATGAAAAGGTTAATTTTTACTTAGCGGACAAAATGTTTTCCTACCCTGTTACCAGTGCCTAAATAATCAAGGATGTTCCAGAATTCCCACATCTGCACTCTGAGGAAGACTGACTTTACAATGATTCAATAGTAGATTATAACTCCAGTTAAGTCCTCACAGTCTCATCTGGTCAGTTCTCTTCTCAAACAGTAGTGTGAAGGAGCCTTTTACAGAGATATGTTTTTTCCTGTATTAGTGTTAAAGAAAAAAAAAATGTAGTACAATACCTGTACTAGTGTACCTTGCTTCATCCAATTTCAACATGGAGAGTTTTTTTTTCTTTTTTCTAATTTTGTTTTCAAGATAGGGGCTTACTGTATAACCCTGGCAGGCCTAAAATTTGCATGAAATATCTGGGCTTTGAATGTGACTGAGATCCTCCTGCCCAGCCTCCAAAGCGGAAAACATTAAAGGCAAAGCCACCATGCCTGGCGTTGGAAATAGCTATTAAATAAAGATGAATGATAAGGAAGAGATTCACCTGCAGAAATCCTTGCTGAAATCCTTGCAAGAGCCACTAAACAACCGATTCTTTTTTTTTTTTTTTTATGTTTTTTTTTTTTGGTCGTTTCGAGACAGGGTTCTCCCTGTAGCCCCAGCTGTCCTGGGAACTCACTCTGTAGACCAGGCTGGCCTTGACCTCCCCCGGAATGACCTCATTAGAAATCCCTGCAAACATAGCCCCTGTGATATACCATAATAAGCCTAAAGCGAAGCCCTGCCATGATCCCAATGGAGGAACGTGGGTAGTAAAGGAGTCACGACACAAGGTGCAGAGCCGCGGTGCAGTCGATTTAAAACGGCCTTGGCGGAATGCGGGCCGTTATTTACAATCCAAAGCCCCCACATTGGCCTCATACGCTAAGTTTCGACACATTGTCCAATCAATGGCTCCCCCATTATTAACTAATATACAGGTTTTAATGATCGCAGGTACTTACCTAGAATTAATCGAATCCTATTGGTAGGCAAAAGCTATGTAGCTGTGAGAGATCTCATGGTTAAATGCTATTATTGCTCCGCCGGTTCAGGAATGTACGAGACTTCTTTACGGATACGTAAGTTATTTCTAGTTGCAGACTAAGTGTTATAGTGCAAGCAAGAGGAGATGCATATATGACAGTTTGCCTTCCGGACAGCTAAATAGCGCAGGATGTCTTGACGATCATTGGCTAGCATTCACATTTGATACAATTAAAGGATATGCAGTGAGATTGTAATAGCCAATGCGCGTGCTGCTGGGGGTTTATGGCCCTGGATAAAGTGCGCGTGAGGTACACAAGAAGTTGCAAGTTAGCGGCATCACACATAGTTACAATCGGCTCGGGAAGCGGTAGACCCACGACCACCTTCCTGAGCGTGAGGATTCGATACTGACTACGTGCTTCACGCGGGCTGCATAATTAGAATAAGTGCAGTCATGGCTATCAGTATACTAGCTTAGTAGCATCATATAACAGCGATGAGAAGCTCATGAGATCTAGACTTCTGGCTCCCCCTGGCACCAGTGTCTCATAGTAGCAGACACAGGAGCGAGCGCTCTGATGATTGGTGTTGCGCTGACGCAGGAGTTTATCTAGAGCAGCTAGCCATCCATGCCTACTCGCCCACATTTTCAATTTTGTGCTCTCTATTGGTAGGCTTGTTCGACAGCTAGATCATACGCCGCTATACGGTCAGATCCTAAAAGCCAGAGGAAAAGTATTCTTGGAGGGTACAGGACACATGCCCCTACACAGCAACGCAGGATGGAAGCAAGGACATGGATAAACGCGCGTCTAACCGATTGTTACCTTAAAGTCTAACATCTGCACTGACAGAGACTAAGTTGTGGAGAAGGATAGCCGATGTCGGTGCGTGATAAGTCACGAAGAATGATATACTGGAAGTTAATGATACACCCGCATGAGCTCCGATTACTCTCAATCCAAGCTTCTGCTTGCAGTGCTTAGACCTAGTCTACCCTGAACCTATACAACCCTCAAGTACATGCAACAAAATAGTACTCTTCCGTATCGAATTAGTAGATAGAGATTAGGAAATTAACTCCTACTCCTACGAAAGAGCGCGCTAATAATTTAAATATGATTGAATAGCATATCTTCAACATTTGATTGTCTTTTTGATTATGTACTTATAGTCTATAGTTTCAAGCTCATGTAGAAGTACAGACAATAAGTGCAGGCAAGGTCTACGATCGTCATAAGACAGGCATCTTCAAACATGTATTAGGAGAAACTGCTTTTTCAACTCAGTATGCTACCAAAATTTAACCCATGTATTCTCCCACCCCCCCCCCCCCCCCTCCCCCCCCCCTCCCCCCCCCCCCCCCCCATACTATGAAATAAGTTAATAATAGATATAATTTTAACAATAAATTAACGCTGGAAGTTCTTCCATTTATCCAAACATTTAGCAATTGCGGACAATAAACTGTTGACATATAAACTCTTGTTTTCTCTTGTCTCTCTGTGATTATTATCACAACTGTTTCAGGCTTAATAGAACCCCAGAATGTCACATCTGCCTAAGAGAAAATATGGCCACTATGTATATTCTCAGAGAAATTAAACTACAGGCTTCATTACAAGAGTCACCCCTTTACAGACTCAGTCTCAAACAGTCATCATGAGTCGTCCTATTAAGCCTAAACTTATAACACAGCTAGTTTCCTCCAGCCTCCTCCCCTTGATTGTATCCCCGAACACTCCACGGAAGTAGACTACTAACTGTTAGCCAAGGCGCTGATTCCAGTACATTTAAGGGTCTCTGAACGGCGCTACACATTATAGTAGCTAGTCACAGCAACATCTATTTGCTTCTTCTCTCTATAGCTTTTCAGTGGCTTTGAAAAGATTACCTGAAGGGAAAGAGATTACTGATACAGTTACAATAGAAACCAGTTAAAGCAAGATGTCAGGAACCCAAAATAAGACAGCAGTCACCGTGGGTTAAAATTAGATGACATCTCTTCTACTTCTTTTTAATTTGCCATGCCCCCATCCTACCACCGAGAATCTACCCAGCTATTAGTATTTGACATTCTTATGGCCAAAGACCTCAATATAAGAACATAGAAGGTATAATCTGGAAAGCTGTGGGTGTTTTGTGTTTTCGGCTTTTTGAGACAGGTTTCTCTTATATACGCTCCTTCTGGCTTGGATCTCCGCCTTATGTAAACCAGGTCTGACCATTGATTCATAAGAGAGTCCATTGTCTCTGCCTCCTGAGGACTGGGATTAGAAGGCATGTACTATCACACCTGGTTGGAAAGCTACATTTAAAGTATTATTCAAGGCCAGGCATGGCGCACGCCTTTACAATCTAAGCACTTGGGAGGCAGAGGCAGGCAGGCATCTTTGTGAGTTCAAGGCCAGCCTGGTTCGGGAGTGAGTTCCAGGACAGCTGGGACTTAGCAGGAGACTCCTGGCTCAAAGAAGACCAAAAAAATAATTAAAATAACAATAAATAAAATAAAATAAAATAAAGTATTATTCAAATGAAGTGGCATGCAGAACTGGAAAACCTAGATGGCCACATCACTGATGAATGGATGATGAAGGTGTTGGTAATTACACAATTGGAAGAGTATTCAGCCTCTTAAAAAGTGACATTACAAAATTTCACAGGTAAATGGATGGAAGTAGAAAACACGACATTTGAGTGAGGAAACCCAGACCTCAAAAGGAACGTATGTTCTCCTTCATAGCTGGATGTCTAGCTCTTGAAATCATAGATATTACATGTTTCAATTTGAAATTCAGAGAGGTCAAGAAACTAAAACACAGCCATGGGTGGGGAGGGGTGGTAGAATGTAGTGAATAAGGGGGAAAGGAAACATTCAGAGTGAAGGGTTAATTGGGGGAGAATAGGCAGAGTCAGAGGAGGGCAGTGTGTGGAGGGATAAGTAACACTAACAGCTTTAGAAAAAGCTACATTCAGGGCTAGAGATGGGCCTAGCAGTTAAGAGCACTGACTGCTTGCAGAGGACCGGGTTCATCCCCAGTACCCACGTGGTGGCTGAGAAGCGTCTTTAACTCCAGTTCCAGGGAATTGCCCTCTTCTGACCTCTGTAGGCATTGCACAGCAACGGGTGCACCAAACCTACATGCAGACAGTACTCATACATCAAAAATAAATAAAATTCAAAAAAAAGAAAAAAGCCACATGGGAACCTATCACTATAGCACCGTTCTTAAAGTGGTGTGTGTGTGTGTGTGTGTGTGTGTTGTGGTAAATAAAAAGATTAAATGAGTTTCCTTATAATGGGGCCATTGCCTCTTCTGGACACCATAGACTAACAAAATAAAAACCTCAATTCCAGGAATGGACTCCCTCTCTAGAATGGACCATGGGTCCCATGGATCCTCAAACAGTACTGCCAAGCCCATGGTCTTGGTTATCCACCAGAACTTGATGATAAGACCCTGTTCTGAAGTATACATTATGTGAACTAAATGGAGAAATAAGCTGATAACCTAAGATGAGAAGATTCTCCTACTGGCAGCTTCTCACAGTCTGGAAGGTGCCATGCATAACGAAGAAAAAAATAATCATCTAGCCTTACCCCAGCTATGAATCTTGTAAACTATAACCACAACTGGCCTGCAAGTTGCTCACTCGTACAACAGTGGCACAAATATTAAATCCAATTTAATTGGATTTAAGGTCTGCATCATAGAATGGAGCTCACATCTGACACTGATAACAGGCTTAAAAATCTGAGGCTAGACAGGATGAAAAGCATAAGGAGAGCCAAATACTAGTTTTCTATTAAGTAGTTATAGTATTAAGCTGACTGCTAACAACTTATTGTCATACTCATAGATTAAGAACTCTCTTAGTCTCACCAGAGAAGTTTCCTTTATGCAGTGAATGGTGATTAACACAGAAACTACAAACTGACCAATGTATAGAGACCAAGAGGCTTCAGAATGCTTATCTCTCAAAGGATATCTTATAGCAAACTTCTGCCTCCTCCTAAGGTTTCAGGGATCATTTTGGAAAGGGGCAGACAGTTTGTAGAGCCAGGGGAGTGATGACTATAAGGACTGAGAAGGAAAAACAAAGATAAATTAGTTGAAAGACCTTGGCTCCAAGGAAAGTTAATTGGATTTGTTGTTGCCATTGTTTATTTGTTGTTTGTTTTGCTCTGAACGTGAAGGCATAGAGGCCTAATTAAAACCTTCATTAGAGCCATCAGCAAAACAGAACAGAGAACAGACAAGTGAATATAAAACCCTGTTTTAAAAAGGTGGGATAATAAGGAGAAAGGCAGTAAGTCCCTGTTGCGAAGACCTGGTGTGAGCATAAAAATGTTAAGAGACTTCACTTGCTAACGTACAACTTGGCCTCCCTGTGCCTTTCTTCCAATCATGGAAATATCCCAAATGACAAAAATTTGAACTACTTTGCAATGTGATGACATGTAGTAGATAATAAGTGGTAACAAGTATTATAATTATTGGATGAAAGTTTAATTTTACACATCTTGAGAAAAACAACTATGTATTGCTGGCTATACCAGTTACAGAGACAATCAGAAAACTCAGCTCAAATGGGCTTAACCAATAGCAGAGTATTACTAGTATAGCACGCTTAAAAGCTGAAGAGATGGCTTAGCGGTTAGAGCACCGACTGCTCTTGCACAGAACCCGCGTTCGATCACCAGCACCCACTTGGTGGCTAGAACTGTCTTTTTTTTGTTTTTTCCTGGAACTGGAATTAAAGACAGTTCTCAGCTGGGCCTGGTGGTGCACACCTTTAATCCTAGCACTCAGGAGGCAGAGGCAGGCGGATCTTTGAGTTCAAGGCCAGCCTGGTCTACAGAGTGAGTTCCAGGACAGCTGGGACTACAGGGAGACCCTGTCTCAAAAAGAAAAAAAAAAAAAAAAAAAGACAGTTCTCAGCCACCATGTGGGTGCTGGGGATCGAACGCGGGTTCTGTGCAAGAGCAGTCGGTGCTCTTAACCGCTAAGCCATCTC
Organism: Rhizomys pruinosus; assembly: GCA_009823505.1. Classification (NCBI taxonomy): domain Eukaryota; kingdom Metazoa; phylum Chordata; class Mammalia; order Rodentia; family Spalacidae; genus Rhizomys; species Rhizomys pruinosus. The sequence continues at coordinate 446,065 of VZQC01007186.1, read as the reverse complement.
TTCAGCTTTTAAGCGTGCTATACTAGTAATACTCTGCTATTGGTTAAGCCCATTTGAGCTGAGTTTTCTGATTGTCTCTGTAACTGGTATAGCCAGCAATACATAGTTGTTTTTCTCAAGATGTGTAAAATTAAACTTTCATCCAATAATTATAATACTTGTTACCACTTATTATCTACTACATGTCATCACATTGCAAAGTAGTTCAAATTTTTGTCATTTGGGATATTTCCATGATTGGAAGAAAGGCACAGGGAGGCCAAGTTGTACGTTAGCAAGTGAAGTCTCTTAACATTTTTTCATGCTCACACCAGGTCTTCGACAACAGGGACTTACTGCCTTTCTCCTTATTATGCCCACCTTTTTAAAACGGGGTTTATATTCACTTGTTCTGTTCTCTGTTCTATTTTGCTGATGGCTCTAATGAAGGTTTTAATTAGGCCTCTATGCCTTCACGTTCAGAGCAAAACAAACAAACAAATAAACAATGGCAACAACAAAATCCAATTAACTTTCCTTGGAGCCAAGAGTCTTTCAACTAATTTATCTTTGTTTTTCCTTCTCAGTCCTTTTCATTTTAAATCCACATATTAACCTGTTTTCTTCCCTTTCTTTTATTTCCTGTTATATCTGTGATTGCCAACCTGCAGGGTTTTCGCTTGTTAAGTGTACTTTAGCCACGATCACTACAGGGGACTTCTTGCTAGGTACTAGTTACTTTATAGGGCTTTTCCTTAGAAGCAAACACAAATTCCTCTTCTTCCCACACTCAGAGCAGTTTGGCCTTTGTCTCTAATGCCTTGCCACTTAACTCATATAAAGGTCCATAAGGTCTCACCTCCTACCCTAATAAACGTTTTTTTCAATGAAGACTCATCTTCTGAGCAGCATAACCATTTCACCTTAGGGCACAGAAGATAAGGCAGGTTGCCAAGGGCTCATAGCCGAAAAGGGAGGACCAGGTTGTGATCAGGTCTGCCTCTAAAGTCCAAGATCTTTTTTTGACACCAAGACAACTCTCAACGAGCACATTAAGGGGTGCTGTGTGACTTCTGAGTCTGGGTTTGAAAAGGCATGTAGCTCTTGCTGTTGCTCTTGGGAACTCTTTCTGGGAAAGTTCTGCTGTCATGTGAGAGAAGTTTGGCTGTGCTGTGACCACCATGCACAGAAAACATAGAGACATCTAGAGCTACCAAGGCGCCCAGCTCCTCCACCCAGCCGTGTTCTGAGTACACTTGCAGGAGGAGCCTTGAGTGAGTACCGCCTGGTTGAATCCAAATGAACAAGTATTCAATATTGCATGATGTCATTGAGTTTGGAACGGCTCACTAGCAGCAGGCAACTGGGGTGGAAAAGCACAATTCATATATTCCATTATGCTATGTTCCCTGTCCTTGTGGAGCTCAGTCTAGTGGGGAAAGTTGTCAGATTCCCTGTGTCTAGCTCTGCCATTTGGTCATCAGTACTAGTATTTGTAGAGGCTCTTCTTCTCTTGGACCTCAAGATGTTGTATTTTAATTAATTCATTAAATATTTAATTCATTAGTATTTATTTATTTAGAGACAGGGCTTCATTATGTATCCCTGGCTGGCCTAGAACTTGCTATGTAGACTGGGCTGGTCTCAAACTTATAGCAATCATCCTGCTTCTGTCTCTTATAGGCTGAGACTATAAATGTGCGTGACAGGCTTGGGTGTTGTTTTTTTTTTTAATTTTATTCATTTATTTTTTATGTGTATGAATGTACTGTCTGCATGTAGGTTTGTACACCCGTGTCGTGCAACACCTCGGAGGTCAGAAGAGGGTGTCAGATTCCCCTGGAACTGGAGTTCTCCTGGAATTGGAGTTATAGATGGTTCTCAGCCGCCATGTGGGTGCTGGGGATTGAACCTGGGTCCTCTGCAAGAGCAGTGGGTGCTTTTAACTGCTAGGCTATCTCTCCAGCCTGGATGTTATGTTTTAATCAACATCTGGAGACAGTTTTGGCTTCTGATTGATATATGTCTTTTGATTCATAGGACTTTTTTCTATTATATGTGGATGTGGATGTAACTGATATGTAATTTAGCCATCTTCTTTAATTTTTGTATTTTTTAAATTTTTATTGAACTTTTGTGCATTTCATACATTTCTTAATCAAATTTAGATCCATTTCCCTTTCCATGTCCCCCACCCCTCCAGAGGTCGTGCATTCTGTCATACATGTCTTGCATCTTTTTCTCAGATGCAGAAGTTCACTGTTTGGGGCAGAAGTTTACTATTTCAGTCAGTTCTTTGAATAAGACTTTGTTGTTGTTGTTCCCTTTAATCTTATATTACTCCAAAATATGCATGTATACACTCCACACATATACCAAAATTACAACATCTGAAAATAAAGTATAGGTTAATTCCAAAACATGCTTAGGGTCTCCCTGCAGCTCCAGCTGGCCTGGAACTCTGTAGACCAGGCTGTATTTGAACTCACAGAGATTTGCCTGCCTCCTGAGTGCTGGGATTAAAGGCATGCACCACCATGTCAGTTTAAAAATAAATTTTTAAAAGATATTTTACTTATTTTTATTTTATGTGTATGAGTGTATTGCCTGCTTGTATATAAGTACACCTGTGTTGAGCAATGCCCACAGAAGTCAGAAGAGGGTGTAGGATACTCCTGGACCTGGACTTATGGATGGTTGTTAGCTGTCATGGGAATTGAACCCAGGTCCTCTGCAAGAGGAGCCAGTGCTCCAAACCACTGAGCACTCTCTCCAGTCCCTTAAATGAAACCTTTATTTTCAGGATGGTGAGATGGTTCATCAAGTAAAGGTACTTGCTGTATAAGCCTGAGCACTTGAGTTCAATCCTTAGAACTCTGTAAATGTGGAAGGAGAGAACTGACTCCACAGTTCTCCTCCACACACCCACGGTAGCATCCTGCCCTACTTCCTCCCCCACTCCACAGTATTAAAAAAATAAAATGAACTTTTAAAAAGATTGTTATCAATATGCATACAATTGACTAAACAATAGACCAGTTTTCTGTATTGCTTACCTCACTTTATGCCAAATAACATCTAACAAATATATAGTATGATAGCATAAGGATATTGATAGTCTTACAACCCAGAAACATTTCCATCACATGGAAGATTCTTCCTGCTGTCTTTTTAGAACTACCCTTCCTGGTAAGCATGGTGGTGCATGCCTTTAATATCAGCAGAGACAGGAGGATTTCTGTGAGTTCAGGGCCAGCCTAGTCTACATAGTGAATTCCAGGACAGCTGGGGTTACCGGGAGACCCTGTCTCAAAAAAAGGCAAAAAATCCCCACACGTAAATGAATAAATAAACAGAAATGGAACCATGCTTCCTTTAGTCACCTGTACACGCTCCTTGGCCAATAACTTGTCCTCTATTCCTATAAGTGTATCAGTTCAAGAAGGTTATTCAAATGGATTGTGTAGTATATTGGAATTGACCCGCTTTCCTTCCTCTCCTCTCTCCCACCCTTTGTTTCCTCTTTGCTGCTGTTTTTTGAGAAGGATCTCAATACATAACTCAGGCTGGTCTCAAACTCACTGTGTAGCCCATGCTGGCATTGTAGACTTAATCTTCCTGCTTAGCCTTCCTAGGCCTGGGAATGAGTCCACTGGCTTTTTTTTTCATTCAGAAAGCTTCTCTGGAGATAAATATGCCATGTGCAACAATATTTCATTCCTTTTTACTGCTGAGTAGTACTCTCTGTGTTAGTCTATTTGATCATTCATCTGTGGAGGAACCCTGGTTGGGGGGGGGGGTTCTTTCCAGTTGCTACCTGTTATGAGCATTTTGTTTATAGGTTTTCTTGTGAACTTGTCTTCATTTCTCTGGGATAAATTCCCAGCAGTGCAATTTCTGGGTCATATAGTAGTTTCATATTTAATTAATTAATTTTTGTGACATCTTCCTATAGCCTGCATCTGCCTCCTGAGTGCTGGGATTAAACACATGTGCCACCATGCCCAGCTGGCTTAATTTATTTTTAACAAACTTCCAAACCATTTTTTAGAATGGTACTATCATTACATATCCCCATCAGAAAATTATGAGTATTCTGATTTCTATACATGCCATCTGATTTTTTTATTTTCATTTTAAATTTCTTAATCGAATTATTGTGGTTCTATACAATATAAATTGATGGTATTTATATTCCATCCCCTAATCCATACTAACCCTTACTGCCTCCCTACCCAATTTAATGTACTCTATCATGTATAATAAATCCTATAGAATCTAATTTGTGTCCCCAAATGTCCTTCGGTGTGATCCATCCAATGGAGCCTAACTAACCTAACAAAAATCACATCCTTGAAAGAGACTGTCTTTCACCTTTCCAAAAGTCATCGGTTGCCAAAGTTTCCTTAGGTTGGGTTAGGGTTTCTTACTTCTCAGGGTTTACGCTGGGATTTTCTCTGGTTTGAGCTTGCATGGAACTTTGTATGCTGTCACCATTGCTGTGAGTTCATAGGAGTAACTGAACAGCTGTCTGGAAAATTATTTCCTTATAGTCATCAGCTCCCCCTGGCTCTTACAAACTTTCTGCCCCTTTTCCCAAAATGATCCCTGAACCTTAGGAGGAGGCAGAAGTTTGCTATAAGTATCCTATTGAGAGATAAGCATTCTGAAGCCTCTTGGTCTCTATACATTGGTCAGTTGTAGGTTTCTGTGTTAATCACCATTCACTGCATAAGGAAACTTCTCTGGTGAGAGCTAAGAGATTCATTAATCTATGAGTATGACAATAAGTTGTTAGCAGTCAGCTTAATACTATAACTACTTAATAGAAAACTAGTATTTGGCTCTCCCTTATGCTTTTCATCCTGTCTAGCCTCAGATTCTTAAGCCTGTTATCAGTGTCAGATGTGAGCTCCATTCTATGATGCAGACCTTAAATCCAATTAAATTGGATTTAATATTTGTGCCACTGTTGTACGAGTGAGCATATCTTGCCAGGCCAGTTGTGGTTATAGTTTACAAGATTCATAGCTGGGTAAGGCCGATGATTATTTTTTTCTTCTGCTATCATGCACAGCCCCTTCCAGTTCTATGAGAACTAGCCAATAGAAATCAGGTTCTGAAGTCAGCACAAGTCCTTGTTCTACAGCTTATGTGTGTAGTATCTTCAGCAACAGGGTCTTATCATCAAGTTCTGGTGGATAACCAAGACCATGGGCTTGGCAGTACTGTTTGAGGATCCATGGGACCCATGGTCCATTCTAGAGAGGGAGTCCATTCCTGGAATTGAGGTTTTATTTTGTTAGTCTATGGTGTCCAGAAGAGGCAATGGCCCCATTATAAGGAAACTCATTTTAATCTTTTTATATTACACACACACACACACACACACACACACACACACACTTTAAGAAACTGCTATAGTGATAGGTTCCATGTGGCTTTTTCTTTTTTTTTTAATTTTATTTATTTTTTATGTGTATGAATGTACTGTCTGCATGTAGGTTTGTGCACCCGTGCTGTGCAATGCCTCAGAGGTCAGAAGAGGGCAGATTCCCCTGGAACTGGAGTTAAAGACGCTTCTCAGCCACCACGTGGGTACTGGGGATCGAACCCAGGTCCTCTGCAAGAGCAGTCAGTGCTCTTAACTGCTAGGCCATCTCTCCAGCCCTGAATGTAGCTTTTTCTAAAGCTGTTAGTGTTACTTATCCCTCCCCACATGCCCTCCTCTGGCCTGCCCTCCTATTCCCCACCTGAATGTTTCCCATTCCCCTTCATGTCACTACATTCTACCACCCCTCCCCACCCATGGCTGTTTTTAGTTTCTTGACCTCTCTGTATTTTCAAATTGAAACATGTATATCTAAGATTTCAAAGTGAGCGTCCAGGAACATCCAGCTATGAAGGAGAACATACTTTCTTTTAGGGTCTGGGTTTCCTCACTCAAGATGTCTGTTTCTACTTCCATCCATTTACCTGTGAATTTTGTAATTTCACTTTTTAAGAGCTGAATACTCTTCTATTGTGTACATGTACCACACCTTCATCATCCATTCATCAGTCGATGGGCATCTAGGTTGTTTCCAGTTTCTGCATGCCACTTCATTTTGAATAATACTTTATTTTATTTTATTTTATTTTATTTTATTTTATTTTATTTTATTTTATTTTTTTGGTCTTTTTGAGACAGGGTCTCCCTGTAGTCCCAGCTGTCCTGGAACTCACTCCGTAGACCAGGCTGGCCTTGAACTCACAAAGATCCGCCTGCCTCTGCCTCCCAAGTGCTAGGATTAAAGGCGTGCGCCATGCCTGGCCTTGAATAATACTTTAAATGTAGCTTTCCAACCAGGTGTGATAGTACATGCCTTTAATCCCAGTCCTCAGGAGGCAGAAACAGATGGCTCTCTATGCAATCAAGGTCAACCTGGTCTACATAGCGAGATCCAAGCCAGAAGGAGCTATAGAGAGACCCTGTCTCAAAAAGCCAAAAACAAAAACACCCACAGCTTTCCAGATTATACCTTTCTATGTTCTTATATTGAGTCTTTGGCCATTAAGATGTAAATATCTAATAGCTGGGTAGATTCTCGGTGGTAGGATGGGGGCATGGCAAATTAAAAAGAAGTAGAAGAGATGTCATCTAATTTTAACCCACGGTGACTGCTGTCTTATTTTGGGTTCCTGACATCTTGCTTTAACTGGTTTCTATTGTAACTGTATCAGTAATCTCTTTCCCTTCAGGTAATCTTTTCAAAGCCACTGAAAAGCTCTAAGAGAAAGAAGCAATAGATTGGCTGTGACTATAAAAGGAGGCTTAGGAAGAGCTTGGAAATTACTGGAAAGTAACAGGGCCTTGGCTACAGCTAAGTAGTCACATCAGTGTTCACTAAGCAGCTGGTTTTTAGAGCTGATGCTCTAGGTAAGGGGTGACTCTTGTAATGAAGCCTGGTAGTTTAATTTCTTCTGATAATTACATAGTGGCCTATTTTCTCTTAGGCAGATGTGACTTCTGCTATAGCCATTGAAACAGTTGTGATATACACAGAAGACAAAGAGAAACAAGAGTTTATATTTCAACAGTTTATGTCCCAATTCTAAAATGTTTGGATAAATGGAAAGAACTTCCAGTCGTTAAATTTTAATTGTTAAAATTATTTCATTTATTAACTTATTTCATAATAAATAATGGTTAAATTTTGTAAACTAGTTTAAAATCGTTTCCTAAATGTTTGAATTCTGTCTTATATACCAACCTTTTAGCCTGACTGTTGTTATTCTACATTGTCTTTTTATAGACAAACTATCAAATCAATTATCTTCATCAATAATACCAGGAGTTTTCATCCATTAATTAGATTGTGTGAGACTGTCAAGGCAGAAACAGCCAACTGATTATTAACTCCAGTTTCCATCTCGACAAAGCTCTCCATACTTGTAACACCCCACTGCTTCCTGCCCTGTGCTTTCCTTTCTTTTTCTTTGTTTTGGCAGGCTCCTCCTACATGGCATAGGCTGGACTCAAACTCTCAATGCTCTTGCTTTAACCTCCAGAGCTCTGGGCTTTCATGTGTATGCTAGTATGCACAGCTTTGCACTCGAGTTAAAAGTCTCAGGTTGGCCTCAAAGTGGTGATTCTCCTACCTTGAGCCCCCCAAGTGCTGCTATTACAAGCATGCACTACATATATCCAGATGCAAAGCAGCTTTGCTTAACACTTAGTCTTACAGAAATACTTGTAGAAGTTGAATTACTAACCTCACTAGCATTTAACCATGATATTTCACAGAATTGAAAGGATCATCATTAATTAATGATAGAAATAGGACTGTAGGCTGGGTGTGGTGGTGCACACCTTTAATCCTAGCACTCCACTCGGGAAGCAGAGGCAGGTGGATCTTTGTGAGTTCAAGGCCAGCCTGGTCTACAGAGTGAGTTCCCAGGACAGCTGGGGCTACAGGGAGACCCTGTCTCAAAAAGACCAAAAAAAAAAAAAGAAATAGGGTTGTAGTGGCTCTTGCAAAGAATTTCAGCAAGGATTTCTTAAAGGAAATATCTCCTTTCATTAATATATTATTTAATTAAGAATTTCCAAAGCCAGGCATGGTGGCTTTTGCCTTTAATGTCCAGACTTGGAGGCTGAGGCAGGAGGATCTCAGTCAATTCAAGGCCAGACTAGTTTACATAGCAAATTTTAGGCCTGCCAGGGTTATACAGTAAGCCCCTATCTTGAAAACAAAATTAGAAAAAAGAAAAAAAAATCTCCATATGTTGAATTGGATGAAGCAAGGTACACTAGTACAGGTATGTACTACATTTTTTTTTTCTTTAACACTAATACAGGAAAAAACATATCTCTGTAAAAGGCTCCTTCACACTACTGTTTGAGAAGAGAACTGACCAGATGAGACTGTGAGGACTTAACTGGAGTTATAATCTACTATTGAATCATTGTAAAGTCAGTCTTCCTCAGAGTGCAGATGTGGGAATTCTGGAACATCCTTGATTATTTAGGCACTGGTAACAGGGTAGGAAAACATTTTGTCCGCTAAGTAAAAATTAACCTTTTCATATTATTTTATAATTTAAGTGCTTTTGTTTACCTTATCTCATTCAATCTTCTAACAAACTAGGAGTTCTATATTCTTTTAAAACATTTTTTCTTTATTTCATGTGTTTGAGTGTTATGTCTGCATGTGTTTAAGTGCACCCATGTCGTGCAATGCCTGAGGAGGACAAAGGAGGATGTTAGATCCCCTGGAAATAGAGTTACAGTTGTTAGCTGCCATGTGGGTGCTGGGATTTGAGCCCAGGTCTTCTGTAAGAACATCCAGTGCTCTTAACCACTGAGCCATCTCTCCAGCCCCCAGGAGTTCTATATTCTTATTTCATGGACTGGTGCTGCATTTCAAAAAGACTCAATCAATTGCAGTAATTACAAACACTGCAGAAGCCACAACAGGACCCTAGATGTTATAACTCAAATTTCAGTGCCTTTTCTAACACAGATTGGTGAAAATGAGGGAAGCCACATTCCCAAAGAGGAGACTCTTAAAATGTGACTTTTATGCTCAGCCTTGATAGGCTATTATTTGTCATAGTCAGACTCAGCTTATTTCAGTGGGTGCAGTACCTGATTGCACCATCTTACCTTTTCTGAAAGAAGGAAATTCCTATTTCTCTCTTTAGATCATTTTACAATCCAAAGATTTGAGTAAATCTGTCCTTAAAATATCGGTCAAATAGTTAGCTGGGTGAAGTAGTATACACCTGTATTACCAGCACCGGTGAAGCTGAGGCAGGAGAATCTGAAGATCAAGGCCAGCTTGGGCTACATGGTGAGATCCTGCCTCAGCAGCAGCAGCAACAATGACAACAATATAATAAATTAGTTACATGCCATTTTAAGCCAGACTTCCAGGGATTTCAATTATTCTCATATCTTTCTTTCTTTCTTTCTTTTCTTTCTTCTTTCTTTCTTTCTTTCTTTCTTTCTTTCTTTCTTTCTTTTTTTTTTTCAGATAGGGTCTCACTATTTAGCCCTGGCTGGCTTAGAACTCATTATGTAGAGCAGGCTGGCCTAGAACTGACAGAGATTCTAAGGCGCCTATGCTTCCTGAGTGCTGGGGGTTAAAAAGTGTGTATCACTATACCTGGCTGTTCCCATATTCTTTAAAATTTTTTTTAAATTACATTTATTTATTCATTCATACATTGTGTGTGTGTGTGTGTGAGAGAGAGAGAGAGAGAGAGAAAGAGAGAAAAAAACAAACGTGAGCAGAGGTCAGAGGACAACTTTTGGGACTTGAGTCTTACCTTCCACCACTATGTGGGTTCTGGCATGTGGGTCCTGGAGATGCAACTCAGGTGGTCAGGGTTGGTGGCAGGTGCCTTTCCAGGCTGAGCCACATTTCCAGCCCTACTCCTATATTCTTACAAGTAAACGTGAACCGCTGGGCGTGGTGGCGCACGCCTTTAATCCTAGCACTTGGGAGGCAGAAGCAGGCAGATCTTTGTGAGTTCCAGGCCAGCCTGGTATACAGAGTGAGTTCCAGGACAGCTGGGGCTACAGGGAGACCCTGTCTCGAAAAGACCAAAACAAAACAAAACAAAAAACCAAGGAAACGTGAACCTCTGAATCTATCTCCCCACTTTCTTCAATCAATGGATTTCTTTATCAGTTTAAATAATTCACTGCCGGCCTGTATTCTTACAATATTGGGAGGCCATGCACAAACTTGTGAGGGGTTTATATGTCCCATGACTCTTTTAATTTAATAGCCTGGCTAACTGACCACAGCAATAGCTTTCTGTATCCCTGGATGAATGTCTGCCATTAGCCCACATCTGACCACAGTGTTGGCATACATGTGTGACAGCGGATCATTGCATGTGCAGAGACTGTATAGGGGTATTTAATTTCATTGCCTTTCCTGACTGAGTTCTAACCATACCCAATTTGTTTTCTTATTCCTCGTGTCTTTAAGAATTTTCTTCCTAAAATGTTAATAAGTAGAGGAGGAATGAAAGGATCAAAGGAGAATGAATTCTGTTACCATTCAGCTCCTCTCCAAAGGAGAAAAGTGTGTGCTCTTAAGTTTGGATTTCCTACCTTGTCTTATTAATATTTTTAGTTTTGTCTTGGCTTTCATATGTAAGTTTTCAAGATTTTGCTTCTTTTTTTTTTTTTTTTGTCTTTTTGAGACAGGGTCTCCCTGTAGCCCCAGCTGTCCCGGAACTCGCTCTGTAGACCAGGCTGGCCTTGAACTCACAAAGATCTGCCTGCCTCTGCCTCCCAAGTGCTAGGATTAAAGACTTTGCTTCTTATTGTCTTCTATACAACACATACCATAATAAGCACTGGCTATGATCCTAACTTAGGTTGGATTTAAAATAGAAATCGTTAGGAATCTGACCAAGGGGGAAAATACACTGACACTCACGAAGCACACTCTTTTCTCATGCCTTCTTCGGTCTGTCCCTGGGCAGTAAATTGCTTGGTAAAATAACCCGTTTATAATTTGCTGTTTTCTTTCACTCTGCTGAGAAAAGCTACATTGTTGGCAAATTGACAGAAAATTTAAAAGTGGAATCCAGTATATTGCATGTATGTTTGAGGAACATGTATGGCATATAATACACATGGGGTCTATATTTTTTATAGCTGTTCTAAATGGAAATATAATAAATAATTTTTTAACCAGATGAATGGAGATACCCAAAGAAAAAGGAAGTGGTGATTCTTCTTTTTCCCTCCTCCTAAAAATACAAATAACTTCACAACTAACTAAAAGCTTTTTTAGTTTTTAAGGGGAAATCGGATTTTTTTTGAAGCAGGAAAATTCATTGTTTGAAGCTGTGCTCAGCTAATACTTTACATATTAATGTGTTTAGAAAAGGTTCAAGTTGTCTTCTTACACAGTTGATCGTCATGAAGGCCCCTTGTCTTTCACCCATGATTTTTTTTTTTTTACTCTGTATATTTGGCCTTGATTTTTCCAACATGTATCATTTTCACCCACAGCTTAAGACAGCTTTGATGTTCTTAGTAGAACATAGGATATATAATGGTAGCTGTTGAAAGCAGGAGATCAGATTGTGCTTAATAACATGTAGTTTGAATTATATAAACACTCCAGGAAGAAGGAGAGACAGGGCTCTTGTGTGTACAAATTTCAGATGGCTAGCTCTCTGCCTGTTTAGAATGTCAAGCACTCCCAACTAGGCCGTGATGAAGTTACTTCTTCAGTGCCCAGGACTTCTGAAACTATAAAACCCAAACTTTTTCAACAGAGAGTAAAGGATGCTAGAAATGAGCATATTTACTCTATATTTTTTTCTACTTGTTATTTAGCTAGGTTTGAAAGTAAAGAAATTTGATTACTTTCAAAGTCCAATTTAAACAATCTCATTAAAGTTAGGAAATGTAGCTGAAGGCAGCTGAAGGCAGAAGACTGTGTTACAGATTATGAATCTCATCCATCACCCATTTCACCCATTACAAACAAGTCCGAAGCAGGAAGCAATCGATTTATTTCTTTAGAATTGTTTCTCTTACATCTTAGTATTTCAGAGTCTACTAGTGAGTTTTTGCCTTTCGTTCGGGTCATTCTGTTGCTCTCTTTGTTTTCTGTGGTTGAAAGCTTGATAACGTTTACACATTGCATTTCAAGAGAAGCTAATAAAACGTCATATTTTTCAACGGCCAGACATTTCATTGTGGAGAAAGACACTAATAACTTTCCTGGTTTACTAAAATTAGCTTTTATTTTCTTTGAATATTCATATTCTGTTTTGTTTGAGCAAAGACTGGGATACTTTTACTGCTTAAATATAAAATGATAATCAGTCCTTTGAAAATGAATGAGAAGCATCAACACATTTCAGTCATCTTTTATTTATTATAAGGAGACTGAATGGCCTTTTGCTTCCTGTCCCTAGTCACAGGAGTTTAAAATACGACCATTCTTGTTACTTTATATTGGGAAGCTCTATTACGTGAGGCTTTTTTATAGGGAAATGTGTTTGAAACACAGTGGTCTTTAAAGGCTGGTTTGGCACAGGAAAGGTTATGGGTTCCCAATAAACTCATTTATAACAACTTCTGTATTCTCTGCTCCAGGCACACGGATGGGCGGCCTGTACATAACTCCCGCTGGTTGGAGGTTCTAGTTGATCCCTCTGCAAAGAAAAACTGGTCCGAAGGGGATGGAGAGGGCCCAGTCTTCCACACTAAATTGGCTGGATTTAGTGGGAAGGATTCCCAGGAGGTTCTGGAGAACCCAGGACACCCAGACCCCTGGGTCATACTCTGACTTTTGATCTGCTGGGGAATAACAAAACATTTTGGGAACCAGGGAGCTTAATTTACTGCCACCAGTCAACATAATAATAGCATCTTTGTCTGTTTCCCCTCTATGACTCCTCCTCCCGACAAGGAAGCAAGACGCTGGTGGGTGGACGGTAATCCAGCACAGTCATCGAGAAGAGGTCGGAGGCGGCACACCCGGGACCCCGCGGACGCGGAGACAGCCACTGATTCCTGAGTGCCCCTAATTCACTTTTGGAAAGAAAAAAGGTGCAGTCAGCGAGAAGCGGGCTTATTATACTTTGCATCTCTCTTAGCTCATTTTGGTCCCCAAAGTGAGTGTGTGTGTTTGTGTATAGTTAAGTGAGGGGAAGAAAACCCAACAAAGCCACACAAGCCACCCTAAGGCATCCACGGAAACTTCAGCTTGGCTAATTGCTCCCTTATGTCCTCCTCCGATGCTTTCAGGAAGCAGTGAAGATGGAAGGCCGGGTCACTTTACTTATTTTATTTAAAAAAAATTTTTTTTTATTAATTTTATTTATTTCTGTATGTGTATGAATGTACTGTCTGCATGCAAGTTTGTGCACCCGTGTCGTGCAACGCCGCGGAGGTCAGAAGAGGGTATCGGATTCCCCTGGAACTGGAGTTCTCCTGGAATTGGAGTTTCAGACGGTTCTTAGCCGCCATGTGGGTGCTGGGGATCGAACCGGCGTCCTCTGTAAGAGCGGTCGGCGCTCTTAACCGCTAGGCTATCTCTCCAGCCCCCAACTTTACTTATTTTAAAAGGCTGAGCGGGGAATAAAGGGCCTATCACTACCTTCGTCCGGTCCCACAGGCCCAGGAGAAGTCCCAGGGGAGGAGCGGTCTCTAGGGAACTTGGGGGCCGCCGGTAGCGAGCAGGCTGGAGAGGAGCAGCGGGGAATCGGAAAGTTCTCGCGCCGCCCCAGCGGGTCCCGGGAGCCCCGGCAGCTCCGCGCGGGGAGGGGCGCGGGAGGCGCAGCCCGGGCGGGCGGGCGCGCGAGAGGAAGGTGCCTTCGGGAACACGCGCAAGGGCGGGGATTGGCGCTGCCAATGAGGCCCCGGTGTGGGCCGAGCGGGGCGGGGGGACGGGCCGGAGCGCTGCCTCGGCGGTGGCAGCTGCGGGAGCGGAGCTCGGGAGCCGCAGGAGAGGCAGCCGCCCAGCAGCCGGCCGCGCCCCGAGGCCCGGCCCTGGGGTGGGAGCCGCGCCGAGAGCTGGAAACTTTCCCGGCAGGTAACTGCCTGCGGCCGCGCGCGGGCGCAGGCCTCCGGGGCGGGCACGGGCGGCAGCGTGGACAAGGTCGCGGGCAGCTGCCGCGGAGCTGGCGGGCGTGTGGGAAAGTTTCGGAGCGTCCCCACCTCCGCCGGGCACACCCGCGAGCTTCCCGGGGATGGGCACCACGCGGCATGTCGGAGAGCCTCCCGCGCCTGGGCTCGGCGCCGCCGGGCGAAGGTGCCCAGGCCGTTCCCTGGAGCGCCGGACCGGGCCGGGTCGCGGCAACGCCGGAGCGGGGCTCTGAGCGACGCGGCGACCACGCCGAGACGCGGACGTTGCCACGTCCCCTCGCCCGCTCCTCAGGCTGGGCTTGCGTCGGGGCCGGCGGCGCCGTGCCCGTACCTGCGCCAGCGCGGGGCGGGGGCGGGGCGGGGTGCAAGGCGTGCTAAGCGCACCGCGGGGTCGCGAGGCGCGAAGTTGCAGAGCGAACTTGAAAATTCTGTTGCCCACTGTGGGCTGAGAGCCCTCTCCTCGTCCTAGACCGCTGCACAGGCAAGCTTTTCTTGTTTTTTTTTTTTTTTTTTTTTTTTTTGCTGGGGGGGCGCGGGGAAGATGGCTTGGGGTTAGACCTTGAGGATTCTAATTTTCCTGGGAAAACTCTGAGAAATACGAGGATCGTGTCAAGATCGCGAGTCCCCTTCGTTCTGGGGCGCAGAGTGGCTTCTTGGGAGGCATTAGGAGCACCCAGGTTCTTCCTGCAGGACTTTGGGGTGTAAGGGGGACCCTCGGCTTGGCGCAGCTGCTTTCCGGAGCGGCCGGCGGGGAAGGAAGCCCTGGGCATTGTGTGGCGTGTAGACAAGCAAGATCGCCGGATTGGCGTTCTCATAACTTATTGTGTAAAGGCTCCGGGAGGAAATGTGGCGGTGGTCAGGTAGAAATAAGGCGCTGTGGCCGAGGGCGGAGGACGCCGGGCACTGTGACAGTCTTCTCCCGGCTACTGGAGCTCCCTCTGGGCGGCCCTGGATCCTTGTGCTTGGAGTAGTGAGACTCAGTATCCTTGATTCCTACAGTCAACTCCGGGAGGTGAGAAGGGCACCTTCATCTTGAACTTGACCCCAGCAGTAACGTCCCGGCGGGTTACTTGGTAAAGGCAAGCTCAGTCTTAATGTGTCACGGACCTGAGGCGCAGAAGGAAGCTCGTGTTCCAGAATCTTTGAGGAAAGGGGTCAGCACGGTTGAGGTCGCGAACTGTGGAAATGCCAGACTCACCAGATTTCTGAAGTTAGTGTGCAGAGGGGAGGGAAGAAAAAAACCTGGTTAGCTGGCACCGAGGGTTGGATTTTCTTTGTGGTGGAAAAGAAGGGAGCCTGAAACTTGCTTTCAGCATATCCGCTACTCCCCCCTACCCCCCATTTTTCCCCCTTCCTGGGTCATCCTTGTTCCTGCCAGGCTGGCACTCCTAGGACGGTGCGGGGGAGGGGAGAAAGGAAAATCAAGCAGTTGTGAAGCTGCTCTGGCTAGCCTGAAGGTATTTCAAATCTGCTGCTAGGACGATTCCTGGATTTTAACAGCTGCTTCTTGATTGCTGGGATTGAAAGAATTTATGAGCGCCTGAGAGGTGTTCATTATGGTAGTGTTCTGAATGTTTTACTCATCTAAGCTACTTAAAGAGCTTACTGGAACTTCCCTACAGTAAGCCAGTTCTGCAAAGTTTGTGTCAGCCAGCATGCTCCGTGGGTGTTGGTCAAAAAGCATCATAAACAGATTTTGATGAGTTTACAATGAAATATATGCCCAGTAAAGGAAAATTGGCACCTGGCATCCCTCAAGACTTCCACCTAGGGTTGCTCCTTATTAGCTGGCAAGTGAATGGGTCCAGGATTCTGAACGGTGGTGATTTGACAGTATGAGATGGGACATATGTCATTGATGTTGGTAGAGGCAGGAAAAGTTAAGAAATAAATTTAAGATCACTTTTCATGCCCTGTCTTATGGTTCTGGTGCCACAAGCTTAACTTTTGCTGAAACTTGGAAGTGTTGGTTTTCCTGCTTTTTTTGGTTCAACCACCAGAATGTCTAAATTATCATAATTCATGTTCATCATGGAGCTAAAATGTAACTGATTCATAGTCAGCCCTTTTCTGCTTCCCATAACAGCCAAAAGAACAATTTGTCTCTTTAAAACACTCACAATTTATTTGATTCCATAGTGGGGTTTTGATGCTGGGTGATTGAGGGCACCATTTTAGAGACAATGGAATTGCTTTGACTAAATTGTCCATTTTTAGACAACTTCTTTTCTGGGTTTGCTGATTAATTCTTCATCTCCCAGAGAACATTAAAAGCCCTGTCCCTGGGCTAGTAGAGCTGTAATCCATATTATAATGAGGACTGCCAGGAGAGCTGGAAGGTAGTTAGATCTGTTTCCACTAGACACTTTTAACCCAGTTGTAAAGATTTTGTTTGTTAGATCAAGAGTGTCCCAGCTAGAAAAAATGGCTTTTTGCACTTGCCTAACATGTACAAGGCCTTGGGGAGGGGGGCTTTGTTTTTTTTTATAAACTTTTAGTTTAATTTGTAACTTACAGGAATACATTTTCAGAAACCAAATAAAGCTGAGTGCATGTGTGTGCACTCACGCATGCACACATGTGCCCGCACAATGGGGATTTGTGCCAGACCTTGGAACAGCCTTGTTCTCAACTGTCTTTTAAGTGCATATTTTAGTGGTGATAAAACTGTTCCCCTCCTCCAATTTACCCAAGTGTTTGCTGTACAGAGCTGCCTTTCTTGATTTTGGTTTTCTCACCATCATCCCTACAATGGAATTACCTCACGTCCATTCTTGAAGTCCTGTGCTCTCCAAGAGTTTGGGAAATCTAGGAACTCTGGAGCCTCTGTTGTGATATTAGAAGAGCATTGGAACAAGCATAAAGGGTTTTACCACATATTTTATCCCTAAACTTTCAGTTGAGTAATCCAGGGCCCAGGAAGTTCGATCAGTTTGCCCAGAATCCTCTAGGAAGAGTGGAGTTGAACCTAGCAGGTCTCCTCACTCTTGGACTCCTTTTCCCATACCTTGCTTCATTCATACAAGTCACCTGTGAATTGGCTAAAACCTGACAAACAGAACATTTGGTGGTTTCTCACAATATTTCATTTATGCCTATTTGGGTTCAGAACCCTCGAGTTAATATTTATGCTTTGATGTGAAGGAATAAAAACAGTTCACTAATAATAATAACAAAACTTTCTCCCTAGGAGAGTTTCAGAAAGTCACATACCTCCAACAAATCATTTGTTTATTTGGTACTTCTTTTTTTATTAAGTAGGCTTCAGGGTCTAATATGATTTATATTCCAGATGTGTGACCCAGATAGCATTCTTGAGGAGATCACTTCTCAAATCAGGCTCTTTTTAAAAATAAGAATCGGGGGACTGGAGAGATGGCCTAGCGGTTAAGAGCGCCGACTGCTCTTGCAGAGGACCGGGGTTCGATCCCCAGCACCCACATGGTAGCTAAGAACCATCTTTAACTCCAGTTCTAGGGGAATCTGACGCCCTCTTCTGACCTTCGTGGCATTGCATGACACGGGTGCACCAACCTACATGCAGAGAGTACACTCATACACAAAAATAATAAATGATAAAAAAAGAAAGAATCAGCATACCATTGGCCTTTCATATTGGTTTCTCTTGGCCTAATTATAAAGCCTGGGTAAATATCCTTTTCTTGGTGTCATGGGCTCTTTCTATTGATGATTGATTTGGTGGCAGTTTCCATGTAAAAATAGGTCTGTTCTTAGGCTATTGGTTTAATGGTGAGTAGTAGTGGGTTGCAGGTGACCCATTTTCATGTCTCTCTTTGTTTACTTGTCCCGCTTGCCTATTTAGGTGTACTAAGTGTAGCCAGACCCCTCAGTCTGGAAGCTGGGCAGGACTTCCTTTGCATTTTTTGGTAGTGCTGGGAATCAGTCCAGGGCTTTGGACATGCTAAGCACATGCTGTATGTAGCACTGAGCTACACCCCTTGCACATGAGCAATAATAGGTTAAAAATGGAACTATGTGCCAAGATATAAGCTCTCTTACTTAAAAACTTTTAAATTATTATTTGTGTGTGTGCACGTGTGTGCAAATGTCACAGTTTATGTGTGAAGGTCAGATCACAACTTTCAACAGTCTGTTTTTTCCTTCCACTGTGAGTTCTGGGAATTGAACTCAGGTCGTCAGTCCTGTGCAGCAAGTGCTTTTATTATCTGAGTCATCTTGGTGGCCTGATCCAAGCTCTATTATGTCTCAGCACCTTGTCCATATAAAGCATTTATTTGTTTGTTCATTTAGGTTTGTTACAAGGCCTTACTATGTAGCCCTGTCTGGCTTCATATTCGAGATTCTCCTGCCCCAGCTTCCTGTGTGCTGAGATTACAGGTGTGTGGCAGAATGCCTGGCTTCATATTTAGCTTTTAACACATTCTCTTGGGGGAATGTTTATCGAAATATTAAGACATAGGGTTTAAACCTCAGATGAAGATATCAGTCAGTATCCACTGACTGGTAAATCTGAAATTGTTCCCATTTCCATGGGAAATGAAGGGAGCAGGGAGAGTATGAGACTGCATTTGCTAGTAAAGTTGCAAGATTGCTGTCTGCGTCCCCAGAGGGGACAGGAGTAGCAAAGGGGAGACTGGCTGGTTGTTTTTAATGAAGGAGGTGGATTTTATGTAGAAGGCTTCTAGGAGACATTGTCTTGTGTGGTCAGTTAGAGGAGTTCTTGTGGTTTCATTGGCTGTGCTGATGGTGGATTGTCCTTTTAGGGTGAGAGTTGTCATTAAAGGCTTCTGCAGGTATGTATGATCAGGCAGAATGTTCTGGAAAGAATCATCCCATAAATGGAAATGTCAAGGGCAAGAAAAGTGTTGGAGACACATGCCATAGTCTATGGATTTCAGTATAGATTTGGCCATTAATATGACAAAATTCCTAGGTACCATTGCAGATAGATGTGAACCTAGAATGTTCAGCCATCAAGCCTAGAGCCAGAGTGACTCAGCCCCTTCCTTGTCCCATCCAGCACACCTAGGGTTACACATCTGGGATGAAGAGTTTTATTCTATGGGAAGGGGATGGAGAAGACTGGAAGAAACAGTTTCACACAAAGGTCGTACTGAAGCAAAACAGAACTCTGTGTTACATGTACTTTTGAAGACATATGAAAGGGAGTATACATACTACATACGAAGGCATGTAGGGCTCATTTGCATGTTTAGAGAAAGGTGTATGGTTATGTGATAAGCTTTCCTGTCACATGTCAGACAATCATTCCCTTTGTTCATCTGTTGACTCTGTTTTAGTAGCTAGTTAGTAAACCCACTGCCTGTGTTACCATAACTAAACAAGTCATTTTGACCTTTGTTATCTTTGGAAAGAAATCTCTCTTAGACCATCAGAGCATTTGGCTCAGATGGGACATTCACATTCAGTCACCCACCACAGCCTAGCACAGTGTCTGCGTCAAATCTTGATTTGATTCTTTGCTGTTAGAGCCAGTCTGAGAGACACGTGGAAGGAACTCAGATGGGTTAAAGAAGAGTTCCAAGACGGGCATGGTGGCGCACGCCTTTAATCCCAGCATTCGGGAGGCAGAGGCAGGTGGACCCCTGTGAGTTCAAGGCCAGCATGGTCTACATAGTGAGTTCCAGGACAGCTGGGGCTACAGGGAGACCCTGTCTCAAAAAGACAAAAACAAAAAGTCCCCCTTGGACTCAACAGTGTGGGACTGTGGGAGACAAAGTGTCCCACAAAGGAGGTTGTGGATAAAAGAGATAGGGAGTGGGTGAATAAAGGGAGCTGGCGCCAGCACAGCAGTTATTTCCAGAAGTGGTATCACTGCCCGAAACAACATACCAAAATGCTGAAGGATGTAAACATTCTTAATGTTTTTTTTTTCTTTGTGTGTGTGTGTGTGTGTGTGTGTGTGTATGTGTGAGATGTATCCCACTGTAGCACTGAAAGCGCAGACTTGACCACATTCTTCAGGCCTTTAATTGCTGCATACACAGGCATTTGAGTAAGGAAATATTGAATTACTTCTAAAAACTTGGGGCTGATCCTGATTCCCATATAGCCTGTTACACTCCCCTCTTACTGCCAGGCTTTGTTCCAAATTATTTGAGATTAGTAACATCAATTATTAATGTTTATTGAGTGCTTGCTGATGTGGAACTAGATGTGTGAATTAAAAAAAAATGTGGAAATGAAGCAGTATAGTTCTTTCTTCTCTCTTTGTCTTACACCCGTAGTTAGTTGTCCACTTAGCCATGTTCTGTGTCCTGGCCTTCCTGACTTCTTGTGGCTTAGACCAACCACTGTTTATTTTCTTGGGATCAGAGCTGGCCTTAGCTGGATGTTCTTCTGCCTCGGCCTAGAACTCAGCTCTTGGCACTCACGGTAACCTGATTCACTGGTGGGCATTGTTGGAGTAGGCTGGTAACATTACTTTCTACCGTAATTCTGCTTTGGATTACTTTTTCACTGGCCGTGTACATATGGAAAAGCTAGGTAGGTGTCCTCCCTCGGGAATGAATCTTGATTAAGTCAAGACAATTTTAGTAAAATCATACCTACTGTCGGTGACTGATGAATGAGTAGGTTTGTGACACCTATTGGATCTTGCCATAGTTGCCACATTACATAGAACAAGAAAACAAGTTGCACAGAATGCAAAGATTGAAAGTGCTTATACTGGATAGCTTTAGTGTCAGCTTGACACACTTGGGTTGAGGGAGCCTCAGTTGGGGAATTACCTCCATTGGACTGGCCTGTGGCCAGGTCTGTGAGGCATCTTCTTGACTGAGTTATGTGGAAGGGCCCAGCCCACTGTGGGTGGTGCCACCCTTGGGCATGTTGTTCTGTACTGTGTAAGAAAACAGGCTGGGCATGGGCCAGAGGAGCAAGCCAGTAAGCAGAGTTCTTTCATGGCCTGTGCTTCAGTTCCTGCCTCTAGGTTCCTGCCCTGAGTACCCACCTTGGGCTCCCTAAGTGATGAACTTTGACCTGGGAGATATAAGATGGTTGAAACCCTTTCCTCCCCAAGTTTTGTCACAGCAGTTGAAGAGAAACTAGAACAGTGCTTAACATCTCAGTGACTTCTTAGCTGTTGAATTAGCCAATCCTAAAACCACCATGATTTACTACCTCTTTTAGGAAAAAAACAAAACATTTTTATTGTGTAAGACAGTGATCTCCAAAGTGGAATGTGCTCGGTCATGTAGTATGGGAGAGAAGGAAACAATAGAGCTTTACCTAGAAAAAGTTAAGCTTTACTAATATTTATGTATAGGAAACACTGGGTGGTTATATCTGATCACTTCCTGCCACTTAGGTTATGTGAGGACCATTTTACAACCTGATGGAGTTGATTGTGGTACCCGCATGGCTGTTTTTGCCTTAGATGAACTCTGCTCATTTTAAAGGACTTATGCTTTTTAGCTTATTATTATTATTATTATTATTTGTTTCTTGAGTCAGGGTCTCACTATGTAGTCCTGACTAGCCTGGAACTCTGTGTGGACAAGGCTGGGCTGGAACTCACAGAGATCCATCTGCCTCTGCCTCTTGAGTGCTGGGGTTTAAAGGCACCACATATGGCTTATATTTATTTTTCTTTCTTTCTTTTTTTGAGACAGGGTCTCTCTGTAGCCCCAGCTGACCTAGAACTTGCTATGTAGACCAGGCCAAGCCTCAATCTCACAAAGATCCTCTTCCCTCTGCCTCCAGAGTGCTGGGATTAAAGGCGTGTACCACTTCTCTCAGCTTGTGACTGACCACTCTTCAAGTCCCTTGCAGTCAGGCATTTTTCGTTACTTGTCACTGAAATGCATTGTAGCTGGTACAAGGACGGGTAAGGGCAGTGGCAGTGACTATCCCTCTTTTACTTAAGTTGACAAGACTCGTCAGTTTTGTTTTTGACAAGGCTCTTCCTCTCCCCTCTCCAGAGAAAATTTCATCATTCTTCAAGAGCTAGCTCAAAGAAACAGTGGTTTCTCATCAAGACCCCCCCCCCCCGCCTTTTCAGTGGCTTTCTTCTCTTTAATCCTCCTGGCACACTGCCTATGCAGTCATTAATTTTTTTTTTTTTGTCTTGTGTAATTAACTTGTCCACTTGTTTGCTCTGCTGATGGGTTGTGAGCTTCTTGGTGGTAGGGGTCTTACCTGACTCTACTCATTTTTTTTTTTAATCTTTTTGAGACAGGGTCTCCCTGTAATTCTGACTGTCCTGGAACTCACTATGTAGAGCAGGCTGTTATTGAACTCACGCCTGCCTCTGCCTCCCAAGTGCTAGAATTAAAGATGTACGCCACCACTCCTGGCAACTCTACTCATTTTTAAAAAAGATACTACTTCCCCTTTAGAATAAAGAGACAGGCAGAGACCACACAGTTATTAAACATCTCTGTGCACCAGGTACTCCGCGTGGCTCTCCCACTTGCAGTACTTGACAGTTCCAGGAAATCAGAGAACTCTACTCACATGTCAAGCCAGAGGTCAGAAAACTGAGGAGGATCCCAGAGTCAAACCCAAATCACTTCTATTGCAAAGCTGTTTTTTTTTCTTAAATTTTGAAATAACTAACTGAAAACAAAGACAATATACTCACAGTGTATAGTGTTATTTGCTGTATGTATACAACGTGCAATGAACACACCCATTACCACACATACTGTCCCTTATGGCCCCAGAGTTACAGGGAGTTGTGAGATACCCAATGTCTGTGCTAGGAACCAAACTCAGGTCCTTTGGAGGAGAAGTAAGTATCCCCTTTTAGCCTCTGAGTTATTTCTCCAGCCCCTTATTTTTATTTTTTTAAATTATGTATTTGTGGATATGTATATTTGAATGCAGATGCCCTCTGAGGCCAGAGGTGGATCCCACTGAAGCTGGAGTTATCAGGTAGTTGTGAGCTGCTCATCGTGGGTGCTGGGAAATGAACTCGGGTCCTCTGCAAGAGCAGTATATGCTCTTACTGTTGAGCCATCCTCCAGCCTGAATTTGATATTTATTACTTTCTGTATACACCTGAGATCATGGCAGTATTTGTCTTCCTCTGTCTTGCTTATTTAGCTTATTTCATGAATTTAGCAAGTGACCTCAAGCATGTTATCAAATACTTCCTTTTATGACTATATACTATCATATATATATATATATTTTTTTTTTTTTTTCTCTATCCGTTCATGGATATTTAGTTCTAGTCCATATCTTGGCTCTTGTGTACAGTGCTGCACTGGACATGAGGGTACAGATATCTTTCTCTTCAAGAAACTGATTTTATTTCCTTGGATGTAAACCTGGAAGGGGGATTACTAGACAATACATGGTCATTCTGTTTTTAATCTTTTGAGGAACCTGAATGCTGTTTTCTACAATGGCTGTATTAATTTACAGCAGTATGCAGGGGTCTCTGCCATACTTCCCCCATACCACTGTCTGCAACACTAGCAAAAACTTTTTTCCAGCTCCATTCTAGCCCGTGTGAGGTGTTGGCCGTGGTTTTGGTTGTGCAGAGCTGTTCGGTCTGCCCTCAGAAGGGCTTACAGCTAGCTACACATTCTGCTGCTGCAGAAGGGCTTACAGCTAGCTACACATTCTGCTGCTTTCACGTAGGGAGACTTCTTGAGTGACAGTGCGAGGCTCCACGAGATGAAGCTGCCAAAACATTGTTGGTGCAGTGAGCTAAGAGGAGGGTTGTTTTGTGTGTTGTGGAAAAAAAGGCCTGGTGGGTGAGATGTAGGATATTTTGGATTTTTTGTAGTTTACTATTTTTATTATTTATTTATTGGATTTTTGAGTTTTTATACAATATAATTTGATGGTATTTTAGGTCCCCTTCCTATCTGAACCTCCTCTTACTGCCCCTTGGCCACCCAATTTAATGTTCTCTCTCTCTCTCTCACACACACACACACACCACACTAAGGTTTATATAGTCCAATTAGTGTCTCCAAATGTCCTTCAGTATGGGTCTATCCACTGGAACCCAGTTAAGCTATAGAGTGCATTTTTTTTTTTTTTTTTTTTTTTGTCTTTTTGAGACAGGGTCTCCCTTTCGTCCCAGCTGGCCTGGAGCTCACTAATGTAGACCAGGGTGGCCTTGAACTCACAGAGATCTGCCTGCCTCTGCCTCCTGAGTGCTGGGATTAAAGGCGTGTGCCACCACGCCCAACCAAAGAGTACATTCTTGAAAGAAACTGTCTCTGCCCCTCCCAGAAGCCATCAGTTGCCGCAGCAGCTTTACTAGGTTGGGTGGGGGCTTCTTACCCACTTCATCATGTCTGTGCCAGCTTACTAGGTTGGGTGGGGGCTTCTTACCCACTTCATCATGTCTGTGCCAGCACTGCTTTGAGCTTGCATAGGAGTGTAACCACTTATTTTTATTTATTATTTGTGTGTATGTGTGTGTTACCGTGTGCACATGCCATGGTGCACATGTGGAGGTCAGAGGACAACCTAATGGGAGTTAGTTTTCTTCTTCTCCCACTCTATGGGACTTGGGATCTGACTTGGGTTGTCAGGCAATTGCCTGTACCTCCACTAAGCCATCTTGCTGGTTCCTTTTTTTTAAGTCTCAGGGAGCCCAAGCTGGCCTCAAACTCAGGAGTTGAGGCTGGCCTTGAACTCCTGATCCTTCCTCTCTCCACCTTCAAGTGATGGCTGTGACATCATGTCCAGTTGGTTTGTAGGAAGACCTGAATGCCTGTGGAATTGTTAGCCATCTGTAATTACCACCAAGCACAATCATAGAATATCCTCTGTGCTACTGGTGACACTGGGGAGCGTTCCTGTTGGGAATGATGGACTCTGCACTGCTCAGCTGGCATTCTGTCCATGGAAGGGCTAATTGAGGGTTGACAGGCTGTTGGCTTTCAAATTGAGCTACATTAGATACTGTGTGCTGCTGTGATGGAAAACAGATTTCTCCCAGGTTTTGAGGGTCAAATGACAGAATGCATATGAAAGTGATTTGAACATTATAAATCTCCTCCTATAGGCAGGGGAGACATAAAATCTGATTGTTTCCTTGTGGTGGTGACTTCTATTTCTTTGTTAGCCATTTTTGTTTTTATTTGAATACATTTCCATACATTTTAAAATATTGGATGTCCTAAATAGAATGGGATGTAGTTTTTCTCAACAAACTACAGACATTATTTGAAAGTTGGTATGAACCATTTAGCTGTAGAGTGAGTATAATGTGTAATCAGGTGAATCTCTTGCAGTCTACTTGCTTAAGTAGCCAGAGGACCCATTTATAAGAGGAGGACCAGGGTGGGTGATGTGGTGCATGCCTTTAATTCTAGTTCAGGAGGCAGAGGCAAGGGGATCTTTGTGACAGCAAGCAGCCTGGTCTACATAGCAAGTTTTAGGCCAGCTAGGGCTACAAAAACAAACAAAAAAAGAGGAGGACCATTTCTGCTGCATAGTTTTTTTTTAACTTTTATTATTATTTTTCATCTTTATGAGTGTATTGCCTGCATGTATGTAAAGTACACCCATGTCATGCAATGCCCCTGGAGGTCAGAAGAGGACGTTAGATGATTGTTGGCCACCATGTGAGTGCTGGGAACAGAACCCAGGTCCTCTGCAATAGCAGCCAGTGCTCTTAACCTCTGAGCCCTCTGTCCAGCCCCTTCTGCTGCATAAAGATGCAAATCAGGGCTCTGCAGTAAATGTCAGGAAACCTTTAAGTAGTACCTAGAAGTTTTGATTTTAGGCAGCATCCCCCTCCCCTTTGGAGAGGGGTTGGGATTCCTTTGAAACATCTTGACATAATTTTAAAAGTGAAGAGTAAGTATGGTTTTAACAATCTGGATGAGCTTGAAATTGTTCTTTTGTGGATTAAAAGAAATGGCTAGGCATAGTAAAATTTAACTTTATTGAGGGCAAGTTTGCAGTGGTATTTTATATTATCAGGTTTTCAAATTAAAATGTGTTAAAGAATAAATGTAATTATACATGCAAAGGACACAGAAACAATAAATAGCTCTCACATTGCTAATAGGAAACTTTGATTTTATTTGGTTGGTTGTTTATGTTACAGGGATTAGTTTGGTAGCCCAGGCTGTGTGGCACTCGCCATATACTTGCCTCTGCTTTCCCAGTGCTAGGATTATAGGTGGGCACCATCACCCTCTAGCTGCCTTATCTGAGGTTGTTAATCTTGGGTTCAACTTAAGACAACCTTCCCTCAGGGTGATTTATTTAAGTAAAGAGCTGTTCCGAAAGTGAGTTCTATGGGAAACAGAGTTTCAGAAATTTTAGGCATCACAGAGAAAGCAAATCTATAGCCCAATAAACATGAAAATTTGGGGTAAGCAAAGGAAACCAGGTATAGTGTGTGTGCGTGTGTGTGTGTGTGTGTGTGTGTGTGTGTGTGTTTTGTGCATGCTCATGTGTATTTGTATTTGCATATGTGGGTGCACATGGGTGTGCATGTGTGTGGTGGCCCAGAGTTGACATGGATTTCTTCCTCTGTAGCTCTCCATTTTGTTTACTCAAGGTCACTTGAACCTGGAACTCACCAATTCTGACTCGTATAGCCAGTCAGCTTGCCCGGAATCCCTGGATTCTGTGTCCCAAGTGATGGGTTACAGGTGGCCACCACACCTGCCTGGCTTTTATGTGGGTTCTGGGGATCCAGACTCCAGCCAAGTCAAGTGCTTTATCTACTGAGTCATCTCCCCAGTCCAAACCCAAGTGCTTTTTTTTTTTTTTTTTAATGTGGGGGGCAAAATACTCTGAATCTCTTAGAAAAATAGTGTTCATTATTTTCCAAATGCATCAAACTGTAGAATTTTTTTTTTTTTGCAAAACATAGAACAAGGGAACATTTTGGGGGAGTATGTAATGATTGTTGAGTTGCTTAGTTTGTCAGGTATTTCAAAAAAATCCCAAATATCATGTAATTTTGTTTTACAAACTTTAGCGTATATTTTATACTGAGTTTTAATGATAATTTTTTATTGTATAGACTCATTTTTGTCTTCACAATAATTTAGTAATATACATTAATTTTTTCTATACTAGGTACAGTGAGCTCCAAGATAGCTGGCACTAAAGGGAGACCCTGTCTCAAAAGACCAAAAAAAATTTTATTATTTTTATATTATGTGTATGAATATATTGTCTGCATGTATGTAAGTACACTCATTCAGTACCCAAAGAGGTCAGAAGAAGGCATTGTATCTCCTGGAACTGGAGTTAGCAGCCAATGTGGGTGCTGGGAATTGAACCTGGGTACTCTGTAAGAACAACCAGTGCTCTTAACTGCTGAGCCATCTCTCCAGCCCCTAGAAACAATTTTTAACAAAGATGTTTTCCTGATAAATGGTTAAGTTAATCTAAGGACCTAAGTTTAAGGAAGCCCTCAAGGTAGTTGAAAAATACATATATATAAAGTCAGACATGTAAATAGAAGTTCTCATCATTGCTGACTTTGATAATTTAATTAGCCGTGTAAGGTTTTTCCCTTCAGTAGCCTTTTGAGTCCTTGTATATCTGGGAAAAATGAAACTTAAAGGAACTTTGTGTGTTAATGAAGAATAATTTACTGCATATAATGGAGCTTTACATGTTGGAGAGCTTTATAACCTTTTCCCAGCACATTCTTATATTTAATCCCTTAGCTGGCAGAGACACTACACTGTACATTAAAATCTACCTTTTATGAAGCAAGATGCCTTGGTCAGAGTAGGTGTTTTATAACTGTAGTTGTGCACTACAAGTGTACCCATAAAGTCCTGTGCTGTGGTCAGAGTAGGTGCTTTGTAACTGTAGCAGTGCACTGCAAGTACACATATACACTCTTGTGCCTTGGTCAGAGTAGGTAGCCCACATATACACTCCTGCACAGTGGTCAGAGTAGGTGCTTCATAACTGTAGCAGTCCACTGTAAATGTACATAAACCTTTTATCCCCTCATTTTATTATTATTTTTTAAAGAGATGGGGTCTTGTTGTGCTGCTCAGATTAGCCTCAAACTCCTAGATTCAAATATTCAAGTGATCCTTCTGTCTTAGCGTTTTGAGTGCTGGGACTATCTGTGTATACCACTGTGCCTGGGTCTCCTTTTTTTGGTACTGCAGGAGTGTCAAACCGCCAACCCTGCACATGTTGAGCAAGTGCTCCACTACTGAGCTATGCCCCTAAACCTAAAACCATGATCTTTGGAGCCATATGAACCTTAGTTTTGTGTATAGCTCTGACAGTGACTTGCCCTGATTCTGCGTTTGTAAAATGAAGGTAGTAATGGCTGATGTCTGGAGTTTGTGCTAGGTCCAAAGGCAAGACCCTATAAACTGCTTACCAGGCTTGACTTGCAGGAACCTCCAATATAGCCTTTTCTCCCCTCTCCCCTTACCACATTTTAAATTTAACTTGATGGGTAAGTTGTTCAGTGGGAGATTTTTCATATTTTTTCTTTTTACATTTTGTTTATTTAGTGTGCATGTTTACCTCTGTGTGTGTGTGTGTGTGTGTGTGTGTGTGTGTGTGTGTGTGTGGGTGGGGGTGGGGGTGTCAGGGGACACTTGTCAGGAATTGGTTTTCTCCTTCTACTGTGTGGGCCCCAGAGTTTGAACTCAGGTCCTCTGGCTTGGTGGCAAGAACCTTCCAACTTGGCCATTTCTTTTGAGTGTTTTAACAATTGTTTAGTATTTTAAGAATTGTTTATTTTGCTGGGCGTGGTGGCGCATGCCTTTAATCCCAGCACTGGGGAGGCAGAGGCAGGTGGATCTCTGTGAGTTCAAGGCCAGCCTGGTTTACAGAGCGAGCTCTAGGCCAGCTGGGACTAAAGGGAGACCCTGTTTCAAAAATACCGCTAAAAAAAAATTATTTCAAGGTATTTGTTAAAAAGTTCAAATAAGAACTTAGGTTCCTAGTAATCTCTGTAGGTGATTGTTTACTTATATTTAAATAATTTGATGCCCATACAAAAACTTTTGAACAAGCACGTAGGATACTTTTAGACGGTGATTACAGAAGGGAGCTGCTGGAGGACCCAAAGGGACATTTTATTATTGGCACAAGAATATTGCTCTTATGCTGTCTGGTTTTTATGAAAATCCATATTTAAAAATCTACTTACTGAGACCTGGAGCACGGGGAGCATTTTGAACTATGGTAGGATTTTGTCCAGTGTGGTTTAGAACATTCAACTTTATTTTATTTAGATGGGGCAGTGCTCGCACTACATTCCAGTCATGTGCAGGTGTTTATTTATGAACGGGGTAATTTCCAGTCAGGAAGGTAGGTCTCTCCAGTGAGGTGCCAAAGTGGGGGTGAGGAATTCTCCTTACAGACTTGGTGTCTGGTTAAAGACCATGTGTGGTAGGGATTAGCTCAGTGGTAGGGGTCTTGCTGAGTGCTTCCCTTTGTAATTTACCTCCAGGTCTTAGGGCACTGATCTTGGATCCGGCTTGTACAAGTATTCATAAGACAAGCCGGTTACATTGTTTGCTGCCTGAGTAGTACTCATTCTTGAAGGACAACTACTTCCCTAGGGGCAACTAAGACTAGCTGCTCTTGAGGTTTTATACCTTTCCCCTGTTATTAAAAGTTTTGTTGATTTTTTTTTTTCCTTTCTGAAATATTTTGTTTAAGCATGAGGGATCCCTTAAAATGACCCGCTTCATATACCAAAGGTTAATCCAGGAGGAACCAAACAGCATGCCTTCTCTCTCTGACATTGAAGAGATGCCATTTCTAGAAGGACAGAGACTGAGTTCTGAGCCAATGGAATTATAAAGAGATACCTCGATAGGGCCTCTTTGCTTCCTTCATTAAAGCAGAGCTTTAAGCCAGCTTCATCAATTAACTATGTTTATGCATTTTCAAAGGTCAGAAGTATCCATGAAGATGTTTGACAGATTAGAAACAATTTTCATGTGTTCAGGGGTGGTAGAGGCCTTGCATTCATTTTTCTAACAAATATATCTGTCATTGTGCCTTTCAGAGTTTGAGGTCCAGGCCCAGTGTGAGGCTTAGTCAGAGACAAATGCTAGCATAGCAGGAGAGAGGAGGGGGAGGAGTTGGTGTTGGAGTTAGAGTTGGCCGTGGACTTCAAGGAGTAGAGAGAAGGTGAAGCCTGCCCAGGATTTTTCCAGGTGGGAGGGAGTGCTTTCTGGGAGCACAACAGGCAAAGGCTGAGAAGCATGAAAATACAAGTCATGCTCACGAGCTCGGTACTAGAACAGACGGTGCCTGGCATTTGGTAGAATGGCAGGGAAGAGACAGCCAATTGCAGAGGTCTTCCATGCCAAACTAAGAAGTGTGGACTTGATCCTGTGAGCAAGTGATAGTTGTCAAAGGCCTTTCAGCTGGGAGATGATGTAATCAGATCTGTGTTTTGGAGCAGAGCCTTGGCAGCAGTGGTGTGGAGGAAAAGAGATTGGCGTGGGGACAGATGGGTTGCCGGGCCCTCTGTCAGGAGGCTTTTGAAGTAGGTCAGATGAGAGATGACAGTTGAGGCCTAAGTGAGTGGTATACAAAGAGAACTAATGGCAGCTGAGTACTTTTTAGTGTGCATTGAAGACACATTATCTCATGCAGGTTTTCACTAAAAGGAGACAGGCTCAAGGTCCCCTGGTACAACCAGGATTTGAACCCAGGTGGATATCCTGAGCCACTGTCCTTTTAGAACATGGTGCCCAAGAACACAACCTCAACAAATTGAGTTTTCAAGATTCAATTTACCTTTATTAGCAATTCATGAACTGGGCAGTATTGAGTCCTCAGAACCGGACCTTTGCAGAGAAGGGCAGGGCAGGGCAGGGCAGGGCGGGGCAGAACGGAGTGCAGGACTTGGAAACAATAGCTCAGCACTACAAAGCAGATTAGTTAAAGCCAGGTTGAAACATTCTTTGTGTATTTCACACTGTGGGAACTTACTGTGCTTGCTTTGGGTGATCTGGACCCTTTTGATTGGCTACTGTGAATTTTGTTTTTTGGGAACTATCCATCTGGGAATTTGGCTATTCTCTCTCTTCTGATTTCTCAAGGTCAGACCTTACAGGAAGGCAGCTTATGTTTATCAGCTGGCCACATTGCATCTATAATGAAGAAGCAGAGAGTGGGGGCTGGAGAGATGGCTCAGAGGTTAAGAGCACTGGCTGCTCTTGCAGACGACCTGGGTTTGGTTCCCAACATCCACATGGTGGCTAACAACCATCTGTAACCTCAGTTCTAGGGGATCCGACACCCTCTTCTGACCTCCATGGGCATTACATGACACAGGTGCGCTTACATACATGCAGGTAATACACTCATGCACATAAAATAAAATAACAAATATTTAAAAATAAAGAAGTAGAGAATAATCATGCTTTTTATAGAGATCAGGATTCACACCCAGGGACCTGTGCCACCCACAGTGGGTGAGTCTTCCCCCTTTAGCTACCTAATCAAGATTAGCCCCCCCATGCCCACAGGTTCATCTTCCAGGTGATTTTTAGATCTTATCAAGTTGACAATTGAGACTAATCACAGCTTTATTTTGGTAAAGTGTAAACTTAGGATGAAAAACTCCATTTTAGCTTGGTCTATTGGAGCCAAGTTCAGGAACTCATCCTAAATCAGTGGCCTCCCAAACATTTTCATTGATAAGGTGGTTTGAGACCATAACAAGCGGTACATATTGGAGATGATGTTTGCAGTGTAATGGAAACTTCTTCCAGAATAGAAAAGGAATATTTGGCAGCTGACTGAAGATGGTTTCCAGGTAGGGCAGCAAGCTATGAACAATGGATTTGCAGACAGCTGAGTTCTTCAGGAGGGGATGGGCAGAGCTGGGACCCTTTGAGATGTCAGCAGAAAATGCCCAGGAGGTGGGTGGTAGAAACTCTGTTAGGTTTCTACTGGGTAGATGTGAACTCAGAACTTCTGTGAATGGCATGCATTTCACACAGGAATCACCAAGGAGGTGCTTGTTCAGAATGTAGACTTCCACTGGGACTTCAGTGGGTCTGGGTAGGGTTAGGAATCTGCATTTATATCAGGGTGTCAGGATGGGTGAGGCAGGTTGCAATAGGATTTTACTTTTGAGAATGTTTGGTTCTGAATACCCTTCCCTGCCTTTTCTTTTCCTTTTTCCTGTGTATTCCAGGTTGGCCTGGAAGTTGAGCTTCTCCTACTTCAGTCTTTACATGCTGAGGTTATAAGGCTATAGGTATGTACCACCATGCCTAGCTTAAGACTGTTTGTTTATTGCTTATTTACTTATTTATTGTAGTGGAGATTGAACCTTGGGCTGTGTGTATGCTAGGCACACATTCTGCTACTGAGGTATATTCTAAGCTCTTATTTATTTTGAGATAGGCTCTTGTTTTGTTTTGTTTTGTTTTGTTTTTTTAATTTTATTTTTGTAGGTGTATGAGTATACTGTCTGCATGTAGGTTTGTGCACCCGTGTCATGCAATGCCGCAGAGGTCAGAAGAGGGTCTCGAATTCCCCTGGAACTGGAGTTCTCCTGGAATTGGAGTTACAGACGGTTCTTAGCCACCATGTGGGAGCTGGGGATCGAGCCCGGGTCCTCTACAAGAGCAGTTGGTGCTTTTAACCGCTAGGCCATCTCTCCAGCCCCAAGATAGGCTCTTGTTATTTAGCTCAGGTAGGCCTCAAATTCATGTCTCTGTACCTCCTGAATGCTGAGATTACAAGTATGAGCCACCATGCTGACTTTAATTTCACTTCTTTTGGAAACTTTAGTTTTTTTTTCTTTAGTTGAATTAATTTTACGTGTGTATATGTGTGTATGGTGTGTATGTGTGCACATGTGTGTGTAGGTGCACTTGCACATGCGTGTGCACACATGTGGATGCCAAAGCCTGACATTGGGTGTCTTCCTGTATTGTTTCCCCCCTTTCTTTTTTACTATTTGGACATTTAAGTTACATATATACACATACACTGGACAGTGCCATGGCACACATGTGGACGTCACATACGCTGGACAGTGCCATGGCACACATGTGGATGTCAGAGGACAACTTGCAGGGGTCAGTTCTCTCCTTCTACTATGTGGGTCCCAGGACTTAACTTAGGCCATCTGGCTTGGCTGCAAGTGCCTTTATCCATGAGCCGTGGGAGCAGGGCCTCTCACTGGACCTAGAGCTCACAAATTTGGTTAGGCTGGCGGCCAGCGAGCTCATGTCTCCCCATCCGTGGCACTGGGGCTGCAGGCATCTGTGCTGGGTGCTGGGAATCTGCACTCAGGTTCTTGTGCTTGCACAACAGGCACTTTACTCACTGAACCTTCTCCGTACTCTCTTTCTGGCTCTGTAAACAGTATGATATCAATCTTTGGTTTAAAAAACGTCACCCAGGACAGTAGTTTACTTTTAGGATCTGTGTGCATTTGCATGGAATTTTGGCCAAGATGCTTTTTTGTTACTTAGATTAATATTCAAAGGGAGCCATCCCTGAAAGCTAGGATTTGTCTTGCCTTTTTAGTGAAACTTCAGGAAGAGTGTCTGGGGAGTCAGATTTCTTATTTTTCTTATGCAAAAGATGTTGGTGGAGTTTTGGAATCCTGGAAAGTGGAGAGTGATATTCTGGGGTTTCTGGTTTGCTCAGGAGTGACTTTAAAAATCCATGGAGGGACATTGGGTGTAGCTTGCTGGTGGAGTGCCTGGCCAGCACAAGTAAGGAGAGAAAAGTCACTGATTCCCTTCTCCTGCTCCTCCCCCAAAGTTACCAAGTATTCAACTCTCTGAAATCTGAGTTTTAAACCCAACCAAACGCATGTATTTGTTTATAACTAGTGACATCCAGCCTAAGTCCCTGACCTCCTTTTGGTCATATGCAGTTCTGCTGAGAAGAGGCTTTAAAGCCAGGCCACTGTGTTAAGGTCCCAACTCAATCACTTAGTCCCAGGGACCAGGGCAGATTGCACAGCTTCCTGGAGCTTGCACTCTGGGGATTTGGGACTGGCTGCTTCTGAAGGTTGTTTGGGAACTGAGTGGCATGAGGGACTAGACCTCTGCTGGCTTTGTACTCTTAATGTCAGGAGAGTGAGACTGGACATCTGTCTGCCTTCTTCAGCACACCAAAGGCCGCTTACTCTGCAGAAGTATGATTGGGCTGCCTGTGCACAGCTTGTCCTTACCTGCCTTCTGTGTTTCCCCCAGAGTTGGGAGATGTTCTTTGATTCCTGTGGTTCTCTGGCTTCTAGGAGCTGAGAGTGATTTTTTTTTTCTTCAAGTTTTGAGTGTTGTTGGTGCCTAGTTACTTGGAGTAATAATATTGGCCTCTTTGATTCTCCCAGCCAGCAAGGTTTGAGTTAACTGTTGCAGATTAGATTAGTTCTCTGTTCATTTTTCTGGTGTGGGTCAGGGAAAGGAGTCTTCCTCTAACTTCTCACCTGTCATTACTACTTCCTGTCTCAATGACAGGGCTTCCCAGCTCCCAGTGGTGGGCAGAGGACAGGTGGAGGCTTTGCTTGCTTCTTCAGTCATTTAGATGAAGCCAAGTGAGCCTCTACTCTGTGCCAGACTCAGTGCCAAGTACTTATTCTTAAACTGTCTAATTCAGTCCTCATAAGGGCCTTGGCATTCTCACATATTGTGCTCATTTTGGAGATGACCTTGAACCCTAACTCCCTGTGGGTACCCGTCTGTTCTTGCCCTGTCCAGTTCCAGCACAGGTTCCCTAGTAGGTGTTTGCAGGGGTTGCTGTGTCTGTCCAGAATTGATCAACTTTTAAGTCCTCTACAAGGTTCGAGGGTCAGTTTCCTTGAACAGCATGGTACTGTGTAGATGCTGTGTAGTTGAGTGGGGAGAGAAATTTGAGACATCACAGCCTCTTCATGGAGAGAGCGAACTGGTGGGATTTAAGCAAGGGCCACTGCAGTTGCTTGAGACTGGGTGCTCCTCAGAGTCGGAACACCCCCACCCCCAACACCTTGTCTGGGAGTGCTCAAAGCAGGTTTGTGGGTGCTGGTTACCAAATTTATTTGTAAAATTCTTTGTTTCTCTGTCATTTAGACCTTCACTCTAGATTGCTTTTGACTGACATTTTGCAAGATTGTAGTGTCCTTTGTCCATAAGTATGAAGCTGCTCTATCTTTCAGGGTCATATGCTTTGAGAACTGGAATACTCAAGGCAACAACATAATGTA
Organism: Rhizomys pruinosus; assembly: GCA_009823505.1. Taxonomy (NCBI): domain Eukaryota; kingdom Metazoa; phylum Chordata; class Mammalia; order Rodentia; family Spalacidae; genus Rhizomys; species Rhizomys pruinosus. The sequence goes on along the minus strand of VZQC01007186.1, from coordinate 410,873 downwards.
GGGAGAAGTGATTCTGGTGTCATTTCGGCACCATCATGATGATGCTTACAGATGTTTCTTAACACAAAAGTCTCCTTTTCCTCATCTGTGGAAGGGGGATCATTGTATTAGCAAGAAATAATATTCATGGGCTGAGAGATGGTTCAGCGGTTAAGAGCACTGACTGCTCTTGCAGAGGACCCGGGTTCTATTCCCAGCACCCACATAGTGGCTAAGAACCGTCTTTAACTCCAGTTCCAGGGGAATCCGACACCCTCTTCTGACCTCTGGAGCATTGCACAACATGGGTGCACCAACCTACATGCAGACAGTACACTCATACACAAAAGAAATAATAAATTAAAAAAAATTAAAAAAAATATACAAGACATCTAAAGTGGATTTTGGAACATAGTAGGTATTTGAAAGTTCTCTTCTTACTGGAACTAATTCATATCGAGTTGTGTGGAACTCTGGTAGTTACGATGATGACTAAGATGTGGTTTCTGTTCTGGAAGAACTTAAAATCTATGGGCAAAACTGATACATGCAAATTACTCAATTGGAGGTCAAGTGTCAAGACCTTAGAGTGAGACAGGAGCAGAACACAGGAGCGTTTCCTCTCCCAGTGGCTGGGGAGATTCCTTCAAAGCTTCTGAGACAAGGTTATACCTAAGCTCTCACTTGAAAAGAATTAAGAACTGAAGGGCAATAGGTTGTAGCCAAAGCAACAGCACGAGCAATACTCAGTGTGAATAGGTTTCAGGAAGAAGGTGGTCCTGGCAATCCTGGAACAGGGTACGTGCGTGTGTGGTGTAGTAATGGTAAGCATCATGGACCTTGTTGAAGAACCGAGACTTCCGGGCATGGTGGCGCACGCCTTTAATCCTAGCGCTTGGGAGGCAGAAGCAGGCAGATCTTTGAGTTCAAGGCCAGCCTGGTTTACAGAGTGAGTTCCAGGACAGCTGGGGCTACAAGGAGACCCTGTCTCAAAAATACCAAAAAAAAAAAAGAACTGAGACTTAATTCTATAGGTGATGGAATCTCTGAAGGGCTTAAAGGAAGGGACGAGGTCAGATTTGCTTTCATGTACATTGGTAGGAAGAGATGAGATTTAGGAAGGGAAGCCAGGAAGCTAGGGAAACTAATATGGTTGAGGTGGTAACTTGAACGTGGGTAGGAGTAGGAAGCACGGAAGGCGCGTGGAGGCAGAACCAGTGATTGATTGCTAAGGTATGGAGCAGGAGGGTCTAGAGTACTGTTCAAGGTTTCAGTGTAGGTAATGGTGAAGAGAGGACACCAGAGTGGGAGAGAAAGATACAGGGTAGACTAGCATCTCTCCAGGAGGACGAGGAGTGCAGGGCCTGGGACACCGAGACAGCTGAGAGGGAGGGTCTGGGTAGAGTTCAGGAGAAGCCGGATGTTGGTTACAGGCTTCAGAAGCCAATGGAAAAAAGAAGTTGGAGCAAGTTAGGGACTGAAATGCACCCCACTAATGAAATGTTAATGATATTTATATGTAAACTTCTAGGTAGGATATAGATGGAGAGTTTACTAAGATTTTAAAAAAGCCAGAAGGTGAGAAAATTCTGTAAAGACATGATTAATGTCGTGCATTATCAGGTGAGCTGGAAACCAAGTGGCAGAACATAAAATAACCTGTGCTTTGGCTCTGTGACAGTGTTATGCATAATCCCAGGTATTTCATGCTCTAACAATGATACTGTTCATGGGGGAGGTAGACTTTCTACCTTTCACATACATTATTCCAATCAGAATTTACCTCCATCTGTGCTCTCAGCACTTAAAATATTTTAAAAATTACAAATGTTAAATGATGCTCTATACATTTGGAGAAAGGAGAGAAAAGAATAATGTATTTAAGGCAGCAGCTATGAGTCTGTGCCCTTTTAGCCTTTGTGTATGTCTTTGAAAATACAGTTGTACCCAAAGTATGGGTGACTTAAGGGCTTCTGGTTTAATATACTTTCATGTATTTCCTGTGTTGAGCAGTTCTTGGTGTTTTCAGTAGCTGTTGCTTTGTGGGGTGGCAGATGCTGCTCTGAGCCTCACTTGCCTCATGCTTTCTGTTGGAGCTAGGTTGGGTTTTGGACTTGTTGCTCACCTCTTTTTTGATGCCTGGGGCTGGCTTGGCCTCTTTGTCATTAGAATCAGGGCACAGAGAAAGGTCTCAGCAGGTATTCTGGAAAGAATAGATGCTTGTTTTGGGCTTTGCAACCCATTTTAAGTAGAACTGGTAGGACAGATTTCACCCTAGAGAAGATCGGGGAAGCAGCTGTCCAGCTGCAGCTACCTGAAAGATGTTGGACTCAAGCATTCTCCTGACCTCCAGCCCAGCAGTCTTTCCATTGTTCTTGAAATTAGAATTTTAAGTAGGTTTTACTGTGGAAAGAGATGATTCACTTCTATTTAGAATAACCGAACCAGGATTTTGACCTTTTTTGAGAAGCTTAAGTGCTGTCATGTGTCCTGGTAATGATAAACTGGATTCATATACCAGCAGCACATTTGACAAGCTGTGTAACCTTGAACAAATCATACCATGGATCTGGGCCTTTGTATGTCATCAGTTACACAGGTACAGTGTGTTTGGGGAGACCTACCTCCATAGGGCTCTTGTAAGTGAAGGTGCTGATACCTATAGAGGTTTTCAGGAGGGATCTGACACATGGTTGGTACCCACTGAATTCCATGATTTGATTAAAAAGAATGGTGAGGCTGGGTGTGGTGGCGCACTGCTTTAATCCCAACACTTGGGAGGCAGAGGCAGGGAGATCTCTGTGAGTTCAAGGCCAGCCTGGTCTACAAATCAAGTTCCAGGCCAGCTGGGGCTACAGGGAGACCCTGTCTCCAAAAACAAAACAAAACAAACAAATAAATATAAATAAAATAAAATAAATAAAAAGAATGGTGAGATGTTGATAAGAGTGATCTGGACATGAGAACTCCCATCTAGCACCGGGATGATGAGCGGGGCATTTCTTCTGCAGGCATCCTGTCAGTGCGCTACATGCAAACCACTGGATCAGAAATTCCAGTTCTGGAAATTTATGCCAATGAGATAACTGTACGAGTGTGCAAAGTTATATCACATATATCAATGCAAAGTTGTATCACATATATAGATGATGTTTTCTACAGCATTTACTAGCAGAACATCTGGGGAAACAGACATTCATTTCTGAAGGAGCCTGGGGAAAAACTGGCCACATATACAATGGATGGTCTGCTATTACAGAAAGAAAAAAAAAATTTTTTTTTGGTCTTTTTGAGACAGGGTTTCCCTTTAGTCCCAGCTGGCCTGGCGCTTGCTATGTAGACCAGGCTGGCCTTGAACTCACAGAGATCCACCTGCCTCTTCCTCCTGAGTGCTGGGATTAAAGGCATGTACCACCACACCTTTAATAAAAAATATTTTACCAGCAGACAGCTCTGTGCAGGATAGAGGGAGCTCAGTGTAGGAACACAGGCAGGTGTCTCCTCTGTAGTGTTCATTTGAAAAGCAGCAGTTCACAGGACACTACATGGTTTTGCTTCCTGTGGTTTCAGATACCCACTATCAACCAGAGTCTGAAAATATTAATATTTGTCTTGATTCTTTCAAGAAGAACAGACACATTCACTTAACTTTTATTACAGTATGCCTCAATTGTTTTATTAGTTATCATTGTTAATCTCTTACTGTGACTACTTTATAAATCAAACTTTAGCTATGTGTGTATAGGCAGGAACAGTGGGCTTCAGTGCTTCCTGAGGTTTCAGGCATCCACTGGGGCCTTGAAATGTATCCTCCATGGAGAAGGAGGATCTATTAAATGGCATCAAAGCATTTATTTGTTTCTTAAATATACATTATGTATCTTATAAATTACATTGTATATATTCATTCTGTATGCACATGCACATGTGTGTGCCACGAGGCTCATCTGGAGGCCAGGGGATAACCAGTGGGAACCAGTTCTTCTGTGTGGTCCTGGGACTTGAACACAGGTCATCAGGACTACTGAGCCCTCTCACTGGCCTCTGCAGTATGTATCTTTAACATGTTTACAGTATGCCAGCTTAATACCTATTTAAGTGTATATAGATATATAGAGAAAATCTGGATGATTTTGGTTGATAGGCTTGAAAAGTTTTCTATTTTAAAAAAACATTTTTATACTATTGTTTTTTTAATTAATATTTTCTGTAATTCAGTTTTTTAATAGCTACAAAACAGTTTCCTCAGTCCTAAAAAAAAAAAAAAAAAAAAACACCAGAAAACACCAAACCCACAAACATTGCCTTCCCAGGCTTCAAACTCCTACAGTTTGATTCAAATTTTTCTGTTAACTTCTCTGAAGGTTATTTTCTAGAGCCCTCTTCAGGCTTGTCTAAGTGTCCTGAGTTGCTTTTACTAAGTAGCAGTAGCATGCTAGTGTCACACTGTGGACAGTGCCCAGCTGTGACAGGTTATGCTGCAGCTATCTACAGTGAGTGCCTGTGCCTGATGGGGTAGGGAAGAGAGCGTGGCTTCCCTCCACCTGCCTAGATTCTTGGGCTAAGCTGTGAATCAAGTTGACACAGAACAGATTAGTGTGGGGAATCCATATTTAATTATGTATGCAGGCACAAGAATCTCACAAAATAAAGGATGAGAAGAGACAGATCATTGAACCTTATGTGGCATCCAGAGCTATAGAATATTTGCTGGGGTGGGGATTCTGTTGAGTGGTGGAAGCTGGCTCAGAGCGGGAACAGAGACTGTCTTCTAATGCAGGAAAGGCCTCTGCTGTAAAAGTTGTCTGGTACAGGCTTCTTTACTGATGTATAGTTCCTTTTTATGCTCATTCTTTAACAAAAAGACAAATTCTCAGAGCTACTTGTTAGAATAACCAGACCAGAGTGTGTGAAGAGGTGGTTTATTCTCTCCCCTACATTCATATTTTGGGGGTATTACATCCTGAGCCCCATTGTAGTGTCATTCTCAGTCATTTAACATGTGTACAAAGAGATGAAATCATTTCAATGCAAAGCCTTCCTGTTAGTTTGGACAGAATGTACACTATACTGATCTAATTTTAACCTTTCAGAGAGTCCGTCTCAGAACACCACAGATTATAAACGGGCAGAACCTGGCCTAACCTTTTGTTTCTTTTTTTTTGGTCTTTTTGAGACAAGGTCTCCCTGTAGCCCCAGCTGGCCTGGAACTCACTCTGTACACCAGGCTGGCCTTGAACTCACATAGATCCGCCTGCCTCTGCCTCCTAAGTGCTAGGATTAAAGGTGTGCGCCACCACGCCCGTCTACCTTTTCTATTTTATGGTTTATAGATCAAATAATTATTTTTGCTCTTAACTGTAGAATAGAGTCTTTTTTTTTTAAATGTGTATGAATGTACTGTCTGCGTGTAGGTCTGTGCACCCGTGTCGTGCAATGCCGTGGAGGTCAGAAGAGGGTGTCAGATTCCCCTGGAACTGGAGTTCTCCTGGAATTGGAGTTACAGACGATTCTCAGCTGCCATGTGGGTGCTGGGGATTGAACCCGGGTCCTCTGCAAGAGCAGTGGGCGCTCTTAACTGCTAGGCCATCTTTCCAGCCCAGAATAGAATCTTTATTGGGTAGGAGGGGTGGGTGGGAGGGAAAAGAGAGAGAGGATAAGGTTTAGAATACAAGCTGGTTTGTTCTCCCTGAAGAGGAAGTAAGCAAAATCTCAATGTCTGTGTTTCGATTTGAGGTTTTGTTTTTGAGACAGGGTCTTGCTTTGTAGCCCAGGCTAGCCTGGAGCTTGTAATCCTCCTGCCTCAGCCTCCCAAGTCTTATCTTTACTGCCCTGAGGTTTGAGAACCTCACTTTTACTGTTCAGTTTTTGTTTTTATAGATAAGATCTTATGGTTCAAGCTGGTCTTGAACTCTGTGTATAGTTGAGGCTGGCCTAGAATTTGTGATTTGGTGCTTGAATTACAGACATGTTCTACTATGTCTGGTTCATACTTCATATTTTAAGCTTGAAATCTTGGCATTTTGTATGAATTATTTTGAAAAATGACAACTGCTTGAAGCAGGAATTAATCAGATAGTGTTTTCAATAACCACTGATACTGTTATATTAAAGCTTGCTTTTAAGTTTGCTGAACCATATGAATCCATTCTAAGTAGGAAGATGACAGCATTGGCGCTAGAGAGATCTTAGCGTAAGATGATTGTCACTTCCAAACTGATTGGCCAGTTCCCCCATGTCCCTGTGCTAGGACTGAACCCAAGGCCTTGTGCATACTAGGAAAGCATTCTACCACTGAACTGAACTGGGCATTTATTGTCTTGTTCTTACTTTACTGGTTGTGAGGATTGAAGAAGATGACATTAATAAGGTACCTGGCTGCTGGGCTCTATGTTATAAACTGAAAATGACTTCAAAGTGAGAGGTTTATTGCCAATAAGCCTTCAGTATAATAGATTAACATGTACCTGTGATAGTTTCTGTTACACAGCAGTTTTTTGTGGTATTTAGATTTATTTATTAGATTCAAACAGTTTTTAATAATCTATGATACAAAAAGTTGTATCCGACTCTGACAGGTCTAAAATACATTAACTTCAATTTTACATGCACTTAAATTTCTGTGTGAGTACTATACAATTGGAATGACAGAAATGAAAAAGCACATACTTTCTCAAGATCTCAGCCTCTGGTTGGAGTGAGAGTACATCGTCTACATAGCACTTTTTAAGGGGTAGAATGTAAATTCCAGTGTTAAAATGTTAATCTCTCAAGATGCATTCTGAGGCTGCTGCTATTAGCCTCTTGAACTTTATTAGATCTTTAGATCTAATAAAGATCCTACAGGTAATCCTCCTCCTCCTCCTCCTCCTCCTCCTCCTCCTCCTCCTCCTCCCAGGGCATGGCCAGCAGACAAACCAAGATCTTCTGGGGTCCTCAGGGAGTGAGAACTGCAAAAAGGGTAGTTTTTAGTAAGACTGTTTCTATTCACTTTGCTTCCCCTTCTTTTCTCCCTCCATTTAAACCTTTCCTTTAAGTCCCGCATTTCTTAGGACACCTCTCTAGACAGCTCCCAGTTGGACTCTTGATCTGTCTGTCAGGAATGTGTAGCTCTGTACCCACATCTTGCCTTTGAGGTGTTCCTTCTGGGCGACACATGACCAGAGGGCATGCCCCTTGGATCTTTTCATTTGGTTTTGTGCCTCTCTTGTCTAGCCTGTCCTGGACACTGTGCCTGTCTTAGTACACACCTGCTGATCTTTATTAGGACCCACACTTTGTATCTTAAAAGAATCTTCTGTAATGTGTTCCCCACAGCAAATAGTCTGCATTCCTTTAACTTTAGTTTAAAGAGAAGGAAAACAAAGGCATATAAAAATAGCTTGGTGTATGTCCTTCAGTGTTTTTCTTTTCATAGACTTATGTTAAATAATATGCTGTATTTTTGCTAGTTTTGTATTTTTCCATAAAAACGTGGTATGTTTTTATCTCATATTAATATGTATTTGTCAAATGATTCTTAATTGATTCATTTTTAACCTGTTAGTGATAACATTAATGTTATAACTATCATTAATGAATTTTAGGCAACATTGCTGTGAAAATTGTCTTTCATCTTTTATTGAAATCATTCAGCTGCATTAAATTAACACAGCTTCTTTGAATAAATCTGTGGACTGTGTTCATCTTATTAATATCTGAGTAATCTCTCTTGTCCTATACTGAGCTTTGTGTCAGGGGATACCCTCAAATGGAAGTGTTATAGCATTAAGCATAAAACAGAACATGGGCCGGGCGTGGTGGTGCACGTCTTTAATCCTAGCACTTGGGAGGCAGAGGCAAGCAGATCTTTGTGAGTTCAAGGCCAGACTGGTCTACAGAGCAAGTTCCAGGATAGCTGGGGCTACAGGGAGACCCTGTCTCAAGAAGACCAAAAAAAAAAAAAAACAGAACATGGGCTGGAGAGATGGTTCACCTGGATTCAGTTCCCAGCACCCACATGGTGGCCAACAACTCCAGTTTTACGGGATCTGATACCCTCTTCTAGTCTCTGTGGGCATTGCACACATATGGTGCATTTACAGACATGCAGGCAAAACACTCTTACACATAAAATAACAATTTAAAAAGATAAAAATAAAAAACCAAAACATGCCAGTAGGAAGTAATATTGGGATTTAAGTAGGTAGTTAGATAAGTTAGGCACCAAAGAACTTGAGTATCTTCAGATTAGACACTAGAAAGTAGCCATTTGTGTTTGTGTGAGTGTTGCATGTATGTGTTGGGATGCAGACTATGATACAAGAGTCTGCCTTGTTACAGTTGTGTGACTAGCCAGTAAAAAATTGTGGCACAAGACTTAGTGACCTAGTTCACTTTGGAAAACGGTGTTGTGAGCGCCAATCTAAATATGAAACAATAAAAACACTGCTTTGTTGTTAGTAAAGTTTCTGATGGGCAATGGGTTAACAATTCTGAACTTACAGGGGAGAAACATAGTTAAAAAAAATGGTGGCTGATGAGCAGGACGTCACAGGTAAGCAAAGGGAGAAGGCTGGAACAAACCATATGGCTTGAATAAGAGCTGGAGACTTAGGTGTGTGAACTTGGGTCTACGCTAATAATGATCCAGAAATAGTTGCATATAAGGAAATGTGTGTAACTCAGTTGATAGACACTCGCGGATATGATGAGGGCTTAGCAGCAATGACACTTTAGTAGCAACAAGCATGCCCAGATCTTGGCTACATTGGCACCATTCTCTAGTAACCAGGTCTCCTTGGAGAAATGGATAATTATAGATCCAGAGCATCTTGCATTGCCAGAAAATAAGGAAGTGCTCAAAAAACAAAGGATGTGGGCATGTCAAAGAGAGGTAGGAGCCAACTTCAAGGAGCTCTTAATAGCTAGAGCTAACTTTAGCAACAAAATAAATAGTGTGGTGCTACATAAAATCTAGTGCATAACATATGCGTTTATATGATCCAAAAATGTATGCTAAACAGGACCTATCTTATAGAAAATGTATACTAAAACAGGACATATCTTATAGAAAATGTATACTAAAACAGGACATCTCTTACAGAAAATGGATACTAAAACAGGACGTATCTTATAGAAAATGTATACTAAACAGGGCATATCTTATAGAAAATGTATACTAAAATAGGACGTATCTTTTAGAAAATGTATACTAAACAGGACATATCTTATAGAAAATGTATACTAGAACAGGACATCTCTTACAGAAAATGGATACTAAAACAGGATTATCTTATAGAAAATGTATACTAAACAGGATGTATCTTATAGAAAATGTATACTAAACAGGACATATCTTATAGAAAATGTATACTAAAACAGGATGTATCTTATAGAAAATGTATACTAGGGGCTGGAGAGATGACCTAACAGTTAAGAGCGCCGACCGCTCTTGTGGAGGACCGGGGTTCGATCCCCAGCACCCACATGTCGGCTGAGAACCGTCTTTAACTCCAGTTCCAGGGGAATCCGACACCCTCTTCTGACTTCTGCGGCATTGCACGACACGGCTGCATAAACTTACATGCAGACAGTACATTCATACACATACAAAAATAAATTTTAAAAAAAAGAAAAAAAAGAAAATGTATACTAAAACAGGGCATATCTTATAGAACATGTATACTAAAACAGGACATATCTTATAGAAAATGTATACTACAGCAGGACATATCTCATAGAAAAAGTTCAAATAATTCTGTAGATCCCTTTCCTTTCGAAGCTGGAGGGCTCAAGTCCCCACTCCCTCCAGCTCGATGAGGATAGGCTGATGCTGAATTTTGTAACTTCTAAAAGGTAGAGTATGGGAAAGGAGAAGTACATTTACAGCAGAGAAATGAACAGCTGCTCATTAGCCTAAGAGTCAAAGTTAATGTAGTAGCTAGTACATTCTGTGTGTGCGCATGTAGTGTTTGGGGGCACTTGACTGCCATTTCCTCCAAGCCCACATCCCAGTTCAGCCATTATAAAAAGGCTAGACAAACCCCATTGAATAACATTCTATACAATACTTGACCAGAACTATCAGGACCAATGAAAAACAAGGAAACATGGAGAAACTGTAGGAGACCAAGGAGATAGCACAAGTAACTCCAATGTGGGGTCCTGGATCTGGAGACTAAAGCAGAAGAAGGACATCAGTGGAAAACTAGTGAAACCCAAGTGAAGTCCGATTAAGGCTCAAATAACCTTTTCTCTAATGTTTTATTATGAGAACATTCAAATAGGGAAATCTGAAAGGAAGAGACACTGGCTAGCCACCATCTTTGTTCTACAGTAGGATCGTGCCCTCTTTGCTTCTGTTACACACCTGTCCATCAATCTGTCTAGTTTTAGAGAGAGTATTGCAAAGTTGCCAACATCAGTACATATGCCCCTCAGTCCAATCTGTTTAAAGAGCAATTTCTTCTTAAAGTGTTTTTATTAGTACATATAAATTATATATAATCATGGGGTTCATTATGACATATCCATGCATGTACATAATTTAGTTTGATCATATTCAACCCCCCATTACCCTCTCTTCTTCCCATCCCACAGTACTAATCCCATTCTTTCCAAATAGCCCTTCAAGGCTGGGACAGTGCTGTGCTGAAGTTGGGATGTGTGATGCTCCCATTTATCTGGGGAGAGCCCAAGGCCTACCCCCTATTCTTCTTCTCTTCCTGGGGGTTGCCTGAGGAAATAGAATGGCAAGGAGAGCAGCCTTCGCTCTGAAGGGGCAGGAGGGGGATCCCCCACATCCATCAGAGAGTGCAATTATGCAGAAAGGACAGCAGTCACTCCGGAGCCCACAGAGCTGGGGCTTTGCCCAGAGGATGGCCTTCCAGCTGCTAACAGTGGCTCTATTCAGTGTGGGTGCATAATGATTTTAAAACTAATCAGGAACCAAAGCCTGAGGCTGGAGACAAACACAAATATCTTGTTGACCGAGCAAACATCTAGATTTTGTCAGATAGGAAGTTACTGAGGAAGGTCAGAGTGATGTAATGGTGTAGCTAAGCTTTCATCCTTAAACAGATGGGCCCCTGAGGTCCCATCTGCAGCTCCCTGGGCCCTTTGAAATCATTTCCTATAAGAAATTGTCAAATGCTACTATTGAGAAATTAGTGTGGTAGCCATACCAGAAGTAAAGCTAGACAAAGGAAGGAAATTTCCACTGGAGTTAACTGTTTCCTCTTCCTCCTTTGCTTTATAAATAGCCCTGAGATTTATTATTTTTCTCAATTTTCTTGTACAGCATGTGGCTATGATTGCCTCCCCAAACAGCCATCCAAAGTAAACTTCCCTTTTTTCTGTCAGGCTCACACAAATGCATCTTATCCCTACCTAAGCCAGTGTCAGCTGGGTATTTTTATAAGCTGTCTTTCAATTTTCTTTCTGTGTTCTGTTTTTGTTGAGGAGGAAGTAGTGCTTTTGTTTCTGGTCTTTTCTTTCATCAAAGGGATGTAGTTGTTCTGGGAAGGCAAGGGCACAGGGGATGTTTCCCAGTCTGTATCAGAGGAAGAAAATGTGAGGCATCATATATAGGTAAGTGGTGGGTTATGACTCTTAACTGAAGCTTTTTAATAAAACATCTCAATAAAGCAGAGCAGAGCAGAGAGCAGGGGCTGCAGTACTCAGTGCTTTTTTTTTTTTTTTTTAATATTGAGCAATTATTGGTGCACTGTGCCAGGCATGCATGGCTCTGCTCCCTAGAGACACAATCAGAGGAAACAGTGAAGTGTTCACGGAGGGGTGTGGAAAGTTAGAAGAGAGTGGAGGAGTGAGGGTGGGCTTCCTGGAAGAGGTGATTTTTGTGCTGCATCTGGAGGAATGTCCAGGTAAGGTGGGAGTTAGGCAGAGGAGGACACCAGAGTGAGCTGTGAGCCAGCCCAGAGGTAGCCCAGGCAATCATGAGCTGTAATTTAGCCTTGCATGGTTAGGTACATGTGGATGGAGAGGGGAGTGCCGTGATCAGGGCTTGGAAGCAAGGCCCAGGACGGCTTGGTTTGGAATCAGAGTTATCAGGCAAAGCCAAGGGAGAAGCTGGTGACTGAGTCACATGGTAAGGAACAGAAGCAGACAGGTATGGGGCTAGTGCATCAGTCCTACTGGCTTTGGTTTTTAGGGTGAATTAAGAGGAAAGGGCTTTTGCTGCAGCAGAATGGGAGAAGGCAGTGATGGTGTGGAACAGTTGTAGAAGGGGTCGGGTGGGGCCCTCTTTTGGGCTACTGAGGACTTCTCTGCGTCTGAGAATTGTAGGGCTGTTGCATTTCTGTTTGGTGACATAACTTGTTTCCATGGTCCTTGGGGCTTGGAGCACAGCTGTCTTAGTGCTCATTCCCACCGTGTGACCAATGTGAAGGGTGTTAGCCACTGAGCTGAGGCCAGTGCCTAGTGGTGATGCCCGCGAAGTCAAGGAGTGAGCAGTGCGTACTCAAGGGCCACCAAAGACAAGGACTTTGGGAGAGGAGTTCTGTGAGGACTGGAAGGACGGGATCTTGTGGCCAGGAAACACAGCATGAATGACATTGTCAGCTATGAGATGTGCTTGGGAATAAAGCCTAGAGTCAGAGGTGGGGGGTGTTATAAAAGTCCACCATTAGTGATGAATGGCATTTGCCATCACTGCGTATGCTGGGCATTGCTCTAAGTGCTTTCAATTGTCCATTTGATGACAGCCCCTCAAATGGCTTATTCTCATTTATTGATGAGTTATCAAGGCCCAGAGAGGGGAAGAAATTGTTCCAAGTCACCCAGTGAGTCAAAAATGGAGTTGGGTTTTTGTCTGGTTGAGTTGGCCTTGGTCTTGTGCATGCTGTCCCTGTTTTTGCAAGTTCATATGAGCCAAGTTCCCAGAGGCCTGAACACCTGTTTCCTTATGATTGTGTACCAGCCCTGGATCTTAAAATCTTTCTACTCCCATCTTCTTCAATGATCCCTGAGCCATCGGTGGGTGAGGTTCAGTATAGGAGTTCTATCTAGGGACATGTACTCTGCGGTGTTATTTTCTAAAACTTGGCCAGTCGTGGCCTTCTGTGTGCATATACTCTATTGTAGGAGGAAGCTTCACTGGTGAGAGTTGAGGGAGGTATTAATATTCTCCCTAGCCCCTATTCTGCTTCCATGAGGTTAGTGGTTGAGGTTCCACTGTAGGTGTATCACTTACGGCTGGGCATCTCTCAGACTTATATTCTCTGTGTGTGACTAGTTGTGGAACCATGTAATAGCGGCACAGATTGGGGAAAGGTGGTAGGAATTTGATTAAGATCTATTATATGAAATGCACAAAAACTCAATAAAATATTTTTTTCTCTTTTTTTGGTGTATTTTTGAGACAGCTGTCCTGGAACTTGCTCTGTAGACCAGACTGGCCTTGAACTCACAGAGATCTTCCTGCCTCTGCCTCCCAAGTGCTAGGATTAAAGGCATGTGCCACTATGCCCTGCAATAAAATTTTTTTTTTAATGGAGTTGGGCCAGATGTGGTGGCACATACCTTTAATCCCAGCAGAGACAGGCAGATTTCTGTGAGTTCAAGGCCAGCCTGGTCTACGGAGTGAGTTCCAGACCAGCTGGGATTACAAGGGAGACCCTGTCTCAAAAAGACCAAAAAAGAGAGAGAGACCCTGTCTCAAAAAGACTCCTCCTCCCCCCAAAAAATGGACTTGGAACTCTGATCCTCTAATCCAGGTTGTCTCCTGTGCTGTTTTTTTCAGGAGCTGATTGTTGAACCTCTCTCAAGAAAAGGACAGAAATTTGGACTTAAGGATCACTCTACCCTGTTTCCTAAGTGAATGAGAAGTTAACAGAAATAGGTAGGTGCCAACTGAGAATTGGAGGAAGACAGCGACATGAACCTGAACATGAGAACCCCAGAGAAGGAGCAGTTTTTACACGTGAGAGGAGAAATGGGCTGGAGAAGGTGCTGTCCGCCTGGAGCTGAGTTAGAGCCAGCACCTCTATGGAAAGACTGAAGTGAGCAGAATGAGTTGAGAGTACAGAGTTCCGGTGTGTACAAGGGGGAAATGTTCCGTGCGTACCTTGGTGGTGGTGATGGATGGCTGAAGAACCACAAGAATATGCATTTTATATCCGTTTTTCCACCATAAAATTGAGATAATGGAGGGAGGGAATGATAGGCATTACCAGTTAGAAAACCTTTTCCATTGCAACAGGCACTTAGTAAATATTTGAATGACTACTAGGGATTTTTGCTAAGTGCTTTATCCATTGTTCTCATTTAATCCTTATTTTCAGGAATGAGGTCAGCCCTGCTGCACAGATGAGGGGTCTTAGGTTTAAAGAGATTAGCCCAAGGTCGCACATCCGGAAAGTGGTAGAGGCTGGCCTGGCAGATCCTCCTGCCCCACCCAGGGAGCTGAAAAAATGGAAAGAAGTTTCTAGAAGCTGTTGGGGGGGGGGGAAGGGAGGGAAGCAGTTGTTGATAGAGTTAGGAAGGATGCATGATGAGGAGAGGAAGGTGGCGGGATTTGGGGGAGTGACAGGACTATGTGGATCAAGGTGTGTGTGATGGAAGGGCCTCCAGTGTCCAGACTTGGGTACATCCGTAATGGAATGAGTAGAGGGTCCAGGAGGGACTGCAGGTTACAGAGTGGCAGTAGGGCCCAGTTGGGGTAGTCTGCGCTGAGTGTAGATAGTTCCCAGACGGGGACCTGTGGCTGAGGGCTGGATCTGAGGACAGTGCTGAGCAGCGCAGCCTATCTATCCCCTTTCTCATTCTCCTCCTGAGTGTTCCTGTCACCTGCCTTGGGGAATCCACTGGTTCACTTAGTCTGCAGCCAGGAACTGGCTACTGGATGGACCTGCATGGATACAGGGAGGAGGAGGCTTGAATATTTCTCTGATGTAAAGCCCACCAGTGAGGTCAGATCAAGGCCAGCCACCCTGCTTTTAGATAGTCTGCAAAATGAGACATTGTGTTACATACAGGTTTTCTTTCTTTTTGGCAGAATAGTATGAAACAATTCTATTAGGAAATGGATGGTACAGGCTTCTGTGAACATTTCCGAGGATGTAACCTAAAACTACCTAAGGCATGTCCAGTCTCCAGTGTCGGGCAGGCCACAGTATTTGCAACTCCTATAGTGTAGATGCATGCCTGTCTCAGACATTTGGATTTAGTGAGGTGTTTGTGATGAGATCTAAGCTGTTTATGAGGGACATACTCTCCTGAGAGTTCCTGTTACCGTTTTCCTTCATGTGTTTACTTTGGATCCAGCAGGATTCTTTTATCTTCCTGCTGGTGGTTTTAAATTCTATGCTGAGAGGCAGGCTGTCTGAGGAGTGCTTTCTGTGAAATGGTGGTGACTGCAGAGAGTGAAGGCTGTGATTATATAATCATTTTTGAATAAATAAAAGGATGGCTCATGGCAGGTCCTGTAAGGGCAGCTTGGAAATGAATAATATCGTTAGGGATTAAGTTGCACTGCAGTTGAATTTCACAGCTGTCAGACTCTGCAGTATAGTACAGTACATTAGCTGTGACCTCCAGGTGTAAATAGACCTTGATCAGCATCGTTGAAAAATGCTGTGAGGAACCAGAGCTTGGTGGTGGGACGCTGTCTATCAGAAAGTCATTTGTAGGACCTTCTTTCTGGTTATGATGGCTTATCCCCATCGCCTGGCAGGGTATGTAGAGCTTTACAGCAAGGACAGGTAGAGAGTACATGTGCTTACTTGGATCACATCTTCATCAATAATTTATCTCCTTTTCTCTCCCCTTTTCACTGCCTAAGACACATTTAGAGGCCAGATAAAATTTGCCTTTAAAATAGGACCAAGGAAATGATAACTAAAGTAGCCCTTCATTTTGAAAATAATGGTAGCTAATTTGGGGACTTGTATGGTAAGATGCTTATCTGGCATGGACAAGGCCCTGGTTCTGCCCTGGGGGAGGGAGGTAACATCATAATGACTTAATAATCCTTGGTGCCATCTTGGAATTACCTAATGGGCTGCTTGCAAACAGGATTTTGTCTTCACCCCATATTTTCAGTCAAGAACATTTCTGGCATGTAGAATGAACTTAATGTAGATAAGGCATGGGGTGGCCTGTCCTGTCCAAGGCCGCACAGTTAGTAACTAGATAACTTGAGGACAAGTAGATGAAGAAAAAGAGTACTAGAGAATAATGATGTGCCTTCAGAAATTCTTTACTGAAAACAGTACTGAGGGGGCTGGAGAGATGGCTCAGTGGTTAAGGGAGCCTACTACTCTTACAGAGGACAGCACCCACATCAGGTGGCTTACAACCTCCTGGAACTCCAGCTCCAGGGGACTGAATCCAACACTGTCTTCTGGACTGCTTGGGCTCCTGCACTTTTCAGTGCACCCTCCCTACCCTCCATGTGCATAAATTAAAAATAATAAAAATAAATTTGAAAAGAAAATGATTCCTTAAAGAATTGGCCCCCATCCCCAGGGCTGGAGAGATGGCTTAGTGTTTAAGAGTACTGGCTGTTCTTTCAGGTTCAGTTTTCAGCATCCATGCCAGGAGGCTGACAACTGCCTGTAACTCCAGCTCTAGGGGATCTAATGCCCTCTTCTGGTCTCTGAGGGCACCTGCATGCATGTTCTACACATAAATATACTCAGGCATACCCACATACACAGAAAATAAATACATAAGTAAATATTTTTAGAATGTTTCTTCCATCTATTAATAAATCCAAATATTTATAATTCATTTTTATTAAAAATGAATATCATATACTTTAAATGTCACAAACATTAAATTAGAAAGAACTTATAGCAATGCCTGTACTTTGTAAGTAGCACTACATTCCTGTGTTTTAAAATTTGACTTTAAGGCTAGAGAGATAGCTCGACAGTGAAGAGCACTGGATGTTTTGCAGAAGACCTGAGTTCATGTCTTAGCAGCCCCATAGTGGTTAACAACTGTCCATGTTACTTCAGTTTCAAGGTATCTCACATCATATTCTGACCTCCGTGGGCATTGCACGATATAGGTGCACTTATATACATGTAGGAAAACACTCATACCTCTGCCCCAGCTTCCTGAATAGCTTTGTCTATTGGTACATGTCCCTGTGATCAGCTAGGCCAATAAGCTTGAAATATTCTTGATGTTGCAATCTTATCGGTAAATGCTTTTTTGCTCACACCTGCAACATTTGTATATGTATAGATTATAATCACACACTTACTTAGTAGCAAGCTGTTTGAATTTAAGATACATAAAAATAGAAACAAAAGAATGAGGCAAGTAAACATAATTAGAAATTATAGTATTTCCTTCCATACCCTTGGAGATCACCTCCTACCCTCTACTTTGGAGACATCTGGTTTAGAATGACAGTAATGACATGTGGCAATTTTTGAAGGAGAATTTGTTAGTTTCTGGAGTGGTATGTGGATGAGAAGTTGACAGAGGTACGCTGTCAAGCAGATTGAGAATAGGCTGGGTGGGGAGTAAAACAGAACGCTGCGGGTATAACTCTTGCCGTCTGTCTAAGAATATTGCTGAGGTATCATGAACCAAACTCTCAAGGATCAAAGTTGTCCCTGTTATAATGGTCAGTTCACTTTCTCATAGCTGGGAATGCTGGACACTGGAATACAGAATGTAGTTTACACACAAGGTATGCAGAATTGCTTTTGGTGTGAGAGGTCTTTCAACTCTGAATAGATTCGAATGGAATGAAGAAGCCAGGTCAGCTATTGGAAAGTAGAAATAAGATCAAAGTACTGGACTCAGACTTGGTGAGTTTGAAGTTGATAGATGGTGAGAACTCTGAAGAGGGAGGTGCCCAGCTAGAGGAGAGTGTTGGTCACTTGGTCTGAGTGTCCCACAACAAACCCTTTTTTTTTTTTTTTTTTTTTTTTTGAGACAGGGTCTCCCTGTTGGCCTGGAACTCACTCTGTAGAACAGGCTGGCCTTGAACTCACAGAGATCTGCCTGTCTCTGCCTCCCGAGTACTGGGATTAAAGGCATGTCCCACCTTGCCCAGCTAACAAACATTTTTTGAGACTGAAATGTTTTACTTGTTTCCGGATTCAAAAGATCACATGACTAGGGGCATCAAGGTAAACCATCCTTTGTGACCTGGGGAAAATCCTACAGCGGAACTTGAAAGCAGTAATACATCAACCCTGCAGCACTAGGTACTGCCTCAGCCCAGCACGTGGTCCCGGTGCAGGCTGGTTTGGAATGATGGGTGGTTGGCTGATTGTGCCTTGCTATTTGGGACTGGGTGTAACTGACAACTACAATAAGGTAGTGATTTCTTAAAGGAATAAAAGCAGGCTAGAGAGATAAATGGTAGATTGCCCAAAGTTATACTTTCATTTGAAAATATTTAAAACAATGGACTTAGATCTGAAAAGACGGTGGAATTTGACAGCATATCAATAGTGATGGGATTTCATAGACTAGCCATAAATAAAATATTTAAGTGTTGTTTGAGTACTTTTAGCATAAATGTTTCATAACATTTGAGCAAAGGGCTGAAGTCAGAGGTACAGGTATGAAAAAAAACAGAGGCAGTAGTACCTTCCATTCCTTCTTGAAAGATCGCCTATGTAGAGACCTAGCTTTTGCCCATATTAAGTTCTGGAGGAATTTTAAGTGATAGTCCCTACAGTATCTAGGGAACACTAGTAGTATTCCTGTGCCGGGTAGCTTCAGTTGTCACCTTGACATACCTTAGTGGAGGGGATCTTGATTGAGGAATTTCCTCCGTTGGGGGAAATTTCTTTTTTTTTTCTTTTCTTTTTTTTGATCTTTTTGAGACAGGGTCTCCCTGTAACCCCAGCTGTCCTGTAACTCACTCTGTAGACCAGGCTGGCCTTGAACTCACAAAGATCCACCTGCCTCTGCCTCCCAAGTGCTAGGATTAAAGGTGTGCGCCACCAAGCCCAGCCGCATTTTCTTCATTATTGAATGATGTACGAAGGCCCAGCCTTTTGTGGGCTGTGCCACCCCTGGGCAGGGGGTCTTATGTTGTTTAAGAAATCAGGCTGAGCATAGACCAGGGGAGCAAGGCTGTAACAACCAGCATTTCTCCATGGCCTGTGCTCTAGGTTCTTGCCCTGAGGTCCTGCCTTGGCTTCTACTGATGATATACTGTGAGCTGTACAAATAAAGCCTTTCCTCTCCAAGCTGGCTTTTGTCGGAGTGTTTTATCATAGCAATAGAAACTTAACTAGAACACTATGGCATAAAGTTGACAAATCTTAGAAGTAACAAGGGTAGTAACAAATAACATTAGGATTTGGGATCGCTGGGTGTCCTTGAGAGAAGAGGCCTCACTGAAAGGTCCGATCAGGGAAAAGTTATGCTGATTCTCAGTAAGAGAGTGCAAGCTTGCTCAGCCTCACCCTTTGACAGGGAGGCCCCAAGAGCCCAGCAGGGGCCTGGCCTCACTATTATCTGTACAGTAAAGAAGGACTTCATACTAACTTGTGGCTCCAGTTTATAGATTATAATCTGCCAAATCCTATTTCAAAGATGTGAGGAGACCTCATTCAGAGCTGTATGCTTATAGAAATGAAGGGCTTAAATGTTTTTGTGTGAATGATGCTTGACGGATCATTTGTTCATACTGGGTCTCAATTCTCCCACCCAGAAATGAAAGAAAGTCTTACTGAAATAATCTCCTAAAACCCCTGCTGGTTCTGAATGGATGTATCCGTTCTTAATAGATGCGGATGGAGAGGACATTTACTTAGCACTGCCTGCTTTATTTAGCTGCATTCTCTGTGTGTTCCAGCTGCTTTATGTGCAGTAGTTCTGCTAATCCTAATTTCACTTGCTCTATAAATGACACCCATGAGGTAGGGAAAGTTCCTGATTCACAAGCACAGACAAGTTCACTGGTGCCATGAATAAGTAGCTGAGAGGAGTATATTGAGAGTATCTGAGATTCCTTATAAGTTTTGAATTAGGTTTAAAAAAAAAAAGTAAAATAGGGGCTGGAGAGATGCTCAGTGGTTAAGAGCAATGGCTCTGGCTCTTGTAGAGGACTTCGGTTCAGTTTCCAGCACCCACATGGCAGCAAACAACCATCTGTAACTCTAGTTCCAGGGACTCTAACTCTGTCTTCTGGCCTTTGCAGGCATTACATGCATGTTGTACATTCATGCATGTAGGCAAAGTGCTCATATATATAAAAGAAAAATAAATAAAAAATTTAAAGTTACATAAATATAAATTTATGTGTATCTATCTAATCTAATCTAACCTAACCTAATCTATTTATCTATTATTGCAGTGTTGGGGATGAAACCAAGGTCTTGTGCATGGTGCATTACCAACCTAAAGTTGACTTTTTAAAGATTTCAAGATAAGGGGGTAGAGAAATGGCTCAATGGTTAAGAGCATTGGCTGCTATTTCAGAGAACCTGGGTTCGATTCCCAGCACCCACATGGTGACTAACAACGGTCCATAACTCCAGTAATAGGGGATTCAACACCCTCTTCTGAACTCCAAGGGCATTATACAGCACGGGTATACTTATATATGTGCAGGCAATACACTCATACACATAAAAAATAAGAATAATAAATAAAATATTTTAAATAATAAAATATTTTATTTATTTATGTATTTATGTATTTAGTGGTCTTTTGAGACAGGGTCTCCCTGTAGCCCCAGCTGCCTGGAACTCACTATGTAGACCAGGCTGGCCCTGAACTCAAGAGAGATCTGCCTGTCTCTGCCTTCCGAGTGCTGGGATTAAAGGCATGTCTCACCATGCCTGTCATAATAAAAATTTTTTTTGTAAATTGTAATTTTTTAATTGGAAAACAAATATACAACTTGGAATGGATTTGAGGCAAATTGTGCCATAAGCAGATTTTCTTTAAGTGGCTAAACAAAGTTTAAAAAGCAAATAATAATAGGGCTAGAGAAATGGCCTAGTGGTTAAGAGCACTGACTGCTCTTGCAGAGGACCCGGGTCTGATCCCCAGCACCCACATGGCAGCTGAGAAGCATCTTTAACTCCAGTTCCAGGGGAATCTGACACCCTCTTCTGACCTCCACGGCATTGCACAACACAGGTGCACAAACCTACATGCAGACAGTACATTCATACACATAAAAAAATAAATAAAAATTTAAAAAATCTTAAAAAAAAAAGCAAATAATAATGAAAGAAAATGTTTCTGGTACAATGCCAGCAGTACAAAAAAATAGTGTACGAGTACCTGGATAAAACACCTGTTTTGCAATAGTGCAACTTTTTTTTTTTATGTGTATGAATGTACTGTCTGCATGTAGGTTTGTGCACCCGTGTCGTGCAATGCCGCGGAGGTCAGAAGAGGGCGTTGGATTCCCCTGGAACTGGAGTTCTCCTGGAATTGGAGTTACGGACAGTTTTCAGCTGCCATGTGGGTGCTGGGGATCAAACCCTGGTCCTCTGCAAGAGCAGTCGGAGCTCTTAACCTCTAGGCCATCTCTCCAGCCCCAAAGATGTAATTTTACTTTTAATTGTGTAAATGAGGCTGTTAAGCAGAAAAGGGTAGCTGGAGAGACAAGCGTGGGTGCTGGGAACTGAACTCTTGTCTTTTTGGTTGTGAGCCTGAGTCTTTAACGGCTGCGCCAGCTCTCCAGCCCAATTATGCAACTTTTTAAAGTACATATTGTTGACTGTTCATAGTCCATGCAGAGTTACAACTCCATACCTCAACAATAATATCAGTTCCTAAAATCTACTTTAAAAAAGGCATGACCCAGATGTTCCCTCATTTGACCAACTCCATCTAAGTTTAGATGTGCGGAAGGGCTTACATATATCCAGAATAAGCCCAATGGAACATGTTATTTCATCAGTTTTCTAAAATAAGGTTGAAGGACAACGACAGTAGATAAGGGAAGAAAACATGGAGGAATGAAGTCCTAATTACTATACATGCATATTTTTCTGACAGTAGGGGAAATCTTTTACAGTAAGTTACAAATAAAGAAAAGGCAAACAATTTTGTACAAGAAATTTAGCACATTCTGCACAATGTCTTCACTTTGCTGTCATCTGTGCAAACTCTTCATCGTTCACCTGACCATCACTGTCAGTATCATTTGTACAGACTCTTCGTAGTTCACCCGACCATCACCGTCAGTATCATTTGTACAGACTCTTCGTAGTTCACCCGACCATCACCGTCAGTATCATTTGTACAGACTCTTCGTAGTTCACCCGACCATCACCGTCAGTATCATTTGTACAGACTCTCGTATTCACCCAGACCATCACCGTCCGTATCATTTGTACAGACTCTTTGTAGTTCACCCGACCATCACCGTCAGTATCATTTGTACAGACTCTTCGTAGTTCACCTGACCATCACCGTCAGTATCATTTGTACAGACTCTTCGTAGTTCACCCGACCATCACCGTCAGTATCATTTGTACAGACTCTTCGTAGTTCACCTGACCATCACTGTCAGTATCCTTTGTGCAAACTCTTCATCGTTCACCTGACCATCACCGTCAGTGTCATTTGTACAGACTCTTCGTAGTTCACCTGACCATCACCTTCAGTATCATTTGTACAGACTCTTCGTAGTTCACCTGACCATCACTGTCAGTATCCTTTGTGCAAACTCTTCATCGTTCACCTGACCATCACCG
Source organism: Rhizomys pruinosus (assembly GCA_009823505.1). Classification (NCBI taxonomy): domain Eukaryota; kingdom Metazoa; phylum Chordata; class Mammalia; order Rodentia; family Spalacidae; genus Rhizomys; species Rhizomys pruinosus. Next base: position 388,254 of record VZQC01007186.1, on the reverse strand, counting down.
TCAGTATCATTTGTACAGACTCTTCGTAGTTCACCTGACCATCACGTCAATATCTGCTTCCCTGATCAGCCTCTTCATCTGCTGACTTCTCTCCAAGGTTTGTCATCACATAGGGAAGCTCTGCTGCACTGATAACAGCCATCGCCATCCTTATCAAACACATGGAACGCTTCTCTGATTTCTTCTTCGCTGTCTGTGTCTTTCATTTTTCTTGCCATCATTGTCAGAAATTCAGGAAAGTCAATTGTGCCATTACCATCTGCATCTACTTCATTAATCGTGTCCTGTAACTCTGCTTCTGTAGGGTTCTGCCCAAGAGACCTCATTACAGTTCCCAGTTCCTTTGTTGTTATAGTTCCATCGCCATCCTTGTCAAATAGTGAAAAGGCTTCTTTCACTCCGCTTTTTTTTTTTTTTTTTGTTTTTTGAGACAGGGTCTCCCGTAGCCCCAGCTGTTCCTGGAATGTCACTATGTAGACCATGCTGGCCTTGAACTCATAAAGATCCATCCGCCTCCGCCTCTGCCTCCACCTCCCAAGTGCTAGGATTAAAGGTGTGCGCCACCACGCCCGGCTATTTTTTTTTTTTTTTTGGTCTGCAATCCGCTCTTCAGTCAGTTGGTCAGCCGTGCTGCAAGGGCTACTGGTTTCCGAGACTCAACCACACAGCCACTCAGCTTGCTTGCTCCACTTGGACTCAATAAAATATTTTTTTTTAAAGATTGAAAAATAGCAAATACTTCTTCTTGAAAAGGAAATACTCTTTTGATGATGATGATGATGGGACAATAAATGATACTCCAGATGTCCCTGTGGGGTGAATTTTAATAATGTTCTCTAAGTTGCTTTTTTGTTGTGATAACAAAATGCTTAAGACTGGGAAATTTATAAAGAAGTTCACTTGGCTCGTGGTTCTTGGAGGCTGGTAGTCAAGAGCATGGCTCTAAACATCTGCTTGAGATTTGCTGAGGGCCTTTTTGAAGCACCATAGTAAAGGCTGGGGCTGGAGAGATGGCTGAGGGTTAAGAGCACTTGCAGCTCTTACAAAAGACTCAGGTTCGGTTCCCAGTACCCACATCTGGTGGCTCACAACTGCGTGTAACTCCAGTTACAGAGGATCCACATCCTCTCTGGCCTCCCCAGGTCCTACACAAACATGTTGCACATATAGACAAGCAGACACACGTACATATAAGTAAAAAACAAACAGTATAGCAAAGGCTATGTTACAGCTAGACAGATTAAGCTTGCCCGTGTGGGTCTCTCTTTCTTTTTTTAAAAATAAAGATCCTTCAGGGGCTGGAGAGATAGCCTAGCGGTTAAGAGCACCGACGCTCTTGCAGAGGACCCGGGTTCAATTCCCAGCACCCACATGGTAGCTAAGAACTGTCTGTAACTCCAATTCCTGGAGAACTCCAGTTCCAGGGGAATCCGAGACCCTCTTCTGACCTCCGTGGCATTTCACGACACGGGTGTACAGACCTGCATGCAGACAGTACATTCATGCACATACAAAAAAAAAAAAGATCCTTCAAATGTCATCATGAGGTCTCTACCCTCATCACCTTATCTAATCCTAAGTAGTTCATGGAGGCCACTCCTCCCAATAGCATCAACATAAGAATTTGGAAATTAGGGTTATTACCAGGAGCTTTTGGAGGATGTGTGTAAATCACTGCATGAAGCAGCAGTGGGCTTCCGGATGTCAGGTGAATCCCACCACCAACAGACTTCCTGCTGCTCACTGTCAGTCTTGGACTGTCTGTCTGCTTTCCTGTGGAGGCCACTCTTATATCGCCCAGAGGCTGAACCAGACTTCATCTGACACGTGTGCTTCAAAAGGGTGCTTGGCACCCAAGGAGGGACAGGCTTGTCCTTCCCACACACCACCTGCCCCCTAGTTTTTGCTCACCAGCTTCATGGAGTAATAAATTACTGAGCTTATAGAAGTGGGGGCCCAAAAGAGAGGCCCAGGTAGTGAGGTAGAGGGGTTCAGTTTAGTAGGTGTCATATTAAAATATTCTGGCATATCTTATTGAATATTCTAAGAAAGTTACTGGGACTCAGGACGCAGCCGTGGTAGCATGTTTGCTTAGCATGGTGAGGCCATGGATTTGATCTCCAACATGCCTCCCCTGCCAAGTCACTGTATGAATTTGTGCTAATATTAATGTTTCCCTGAACCTGAATGCAAACACATGTTGGACCATTAAAATACCTCGATATTTCCAGTTTCATAGGTATACCGATGAATAGATTGAAAACGTCATGTAAACTACCCCTCTCCATGATGGTTGTTGATGTCTCTGCCATGCCAAGAACGCAGTTTTACATTTGTGCTTCCCTCATGATTTTCCTAGTAGGAAAGAAAAACATTCAGACTGAAAAATTTTGTGAATGACTGATTTGTCAGTTTCTGAAGCAACATTTTATTCAGCAGCAAGTAAAGCAAATTTGCCCAACTAAATTATTCATAAGAATTATAAAACTTGTCATTTAGAATGGATGTTGGGATATTCAGGTCATTTAGGAGACTGTGGTTAAAAATAAAATGACCTAAATATATAGCTCTAGTTATTTTTTTAAAAGACAAGTTTAAACTTTTAATTTTTATTTGACATTGGTCCTAATTCCATTTCTGTGGAGAATGTCAGCGGCTACTCTGTGTCCTCTGTTCTTGTTGGTGATTTCTCATGGTATATTATAGCTCTATTTTTAAATACACGATATAGGAGGGATATATATGTGTGTGTGTGTGTGTGTGTGTGTGTGTGTGAATGAGTAACAGAGAACCTAGGGAAGGTCATGAGCAAATGACTTTCCAAGAAAAATTGAAGACAGTTCATTTATTGTTGGAATCACTCCTTTTGTCCTTTAAAAGAATGAGCATTTGAAATATGAACTTCTCCCAATCTGTTTTAGGATAGTAACTAGAGCATAAAATGTTGGAAATCAATTATGTATTTAGGGAGATGAAGCTGGCTGACATATTGAAGGCTTACAGTATTCTGTTTAGTGACAAAGCAGGGCAGTTACGTCATCTTCCTGCAGTAAAATTGTGTCTCAAAAGGGAGAAAGAGACAGAATAGCCCATCTCGATGGGTCTGAACTTCTTGGACTTGCCATTTATCTGGGGGGGAGGGGCGGAATCTTATCTTAAAAATTGGCTTAGCCTTTTGTTGTTGTTATTGTTGACTGATAAGTATTTGGTACTTTTATTTTGCCCATACTTTCCCATGGTTTATAATATCACTGTGGTGAATTTGTAAAACACTGTTGTGTTCCATGCCAGTGAGGTGGTAAGGCCTCAGGAAAGCATAGAAAGTTGGAGTTTTCTCCTGGATCCCTACCGTGACTGAAATCCCGCATACCAGCTGCATTGGTGTTTGCGGATCTGGGCACGGACATGCCCTGTTGCTAGCAGAGGCTCCCAAGGACTGAGTTCCGTAGACTCAGTGGTAAAGGAGGTGTATTAGTACAGTCACGTACAGTGACTTTTTCCTGCTTGGAGCTAAAACTTGGGGCCTCAAGCATGCAACTACAGCTAAATGTCACAAACTGGGTGCCTTCTCATCAGAGAGTTACTGTCTTTGAGTTGTAGAGGGTGGAAGTCCAAGGGCAGCAGAGATCTGGACCCACAGTCGTCTTCTATCTCCAGCTTACTTAGTAAATATTTGGTTTGTATTTGTGCCTTGGGTGAGAAGGCCAGATTTTTGTCCTTAAAGAAATATATCCTTCATTCTTAAGTTTCCTCAATGCTGGCTTATAGATAGAAGTTGTTTCTTAGATGGCAGTAATTTTGCTTGAGGCTGTTTTTCAGTGAATTTTAAAAACATTTGTATTTTCCCTGTTTGATTATTGAAGTATAAAAATACTTGTTATTTAATGCACACATTGGTTTTAAAGAGGATAAATCATGAGTTGCGCATGATCTTTTTTCTTCTTGTCTATTTGCAATTTGATTTTTTTTGTGTCCTCATAGGGGAAAATGATCACTGAAGGTTTTTTTTTTTTTTATTATAGGACATACAGTCACCTGTGATCTTAGTGTTTCAAGTCAGGCAGCTCTGGAAGAAAGGTATAGGCAGTTTTTACCAAGATGAGTATTACACCCTATTATTTAAATTTTACAGTATTTAAAAGGATCTTTTCTGTTAAACAATGTTACTGTCCAAAAGGCACCAGTGTATTTAAAAATTCCTGTGTGGAAAGAAGTCCTTGGAGCTAGTAGCAGTCAGCCAGACTTAAGATGGTAAAATCATGGTGTATGGCTCCCTTTGTTAGTATTAAATAAATATTTTGAGCCAGGCTTGGTGGCTGTGCAGCACTTGGGAGGCAGGGGCAGGCAATCTCTGAGTCTGAAGCCAGCCTCATTTATATAGCAAGCTTCATGCCAGCCCCAACTATACACTGAAACCCTGACTTTAAAAAATAGGGAGGGGGAGCTCTGGGGAGACAGTTCAGCAGTTAAGGGTACCTATTGCTCTTTCAGAGAACCCCAAGTTTGGTTCCCAGTAGCCATATTAGGTGGTTCACAATCACCTGTAACTCCAGTTCCAGGCTGCAAAGCCTCTTCTGGCCTTTGTGGGCACCACCATCTGGCTTCTTTCTAGTATGCGTATGGTACATGTACATTCACCCAGGTGGACACAGATACACATAAATAAATCTTGAAGAAAAGGGAAAGAAATGTTTACAGTGGATCCAAATTGGAAGATTGTGAATACATACTGGCTATAACAGTTTTATGTGTTTGTTGGGTTAATTCTAGTTTTAGAAGTAATTTTAAGTTTGTTATTTAACATGCTATTTTTTTAACTGAATGATAGAAAGTGGCAGCATGTTGAAATGTAAAGGTAAATACCCTGGCAAGCCTGCCATGGTGGCTTACTGCCTGCTTTGGGAGGCTGGGACAGGAAGATCACAGTTTCTAAGCCAGCCTGGATTGTATAACCAAATCCCATCTAAAGCAAAACGGAACTCCCCTGATTTAGATGATTTGAGACAGTTCCTTGTGTTTGTAGCCGCTTCCTTTACTATGTATGTGCATTTTGAATATCATCATAAAACAGGCATGGATCAAATCTTATGTCTGGGTTGCCCTATATCTCACAGTTCAAAGGCAGCCAGTTACATGGCACCTGGCAGGAAGCCCTCCATTTTGTACATTTGTTGAAAGAAAAGAGAATGAGGAGTCTGGAAAACCTTATAGTGAAAGAAGACCCATCCAGCTGGTGGCGACAGGAGCTTCGTGTGGTGTTTGCCACAGATACCTTTGTGTGACACTTCCAGGTCCAAAGGAAAGGCTTCTGTTTCAAGGACAGCTGTTAAAATAGTTAATACGGTTTTCCGCAGACTGTTACGGCATATGTAACTGTGTCTTTTGAGAACATAAATATATAGGCATTTGAGTGTCATAGGAATCAGGAATACCTTAATTTCAGCAAATAGCAGCAGCTCAAAAATATGTAGGCTAGAATAATTTTTTTAAAAATTTATGGGCTGAAGGGGCATGATGGTTGGTGTATACCTTTAATCCTACATTGTGAGACCCTGGAATCTCAGGCTATATACTCAAAAGAATTTTAGTAAAACATATAAAACAAAATTCATGTTTAATATTTTAAAGCATGTTATTTGATACCATCAATATATTCACTTTTTAATAACTACCATCACTGTCCATTGCTAGAATATTTTCATCAGCTCAAGGGAGATTCTGTACACTAGCTAATTCTAAACATTAGCTCTCCACTATCTTGCCTGCAATCCCTGTAACCTCTGTTGTATGTTCTGTTTTTATGGATTTTCTTAGTCTAGGTACTTCAGACAGTGGAATCATGTATTTGTCCCTTTGTGTCTGGCAGCTCTAGTTATCCTTAAGTTATATCTGCAAAGTTTTCACCATAGGCTATTTCTTTTTTAGTCATAAAATAATTTGGCAGATAACTATAGAATATTAAAGTTCAGAGACAGAAATTTGAAACTTCTATGCCTTCAGGGCCAGAAGGTAGCAGCATCTAATATTTATGGAGCAGTTACTGTGTGTCAGGCTCAGCTCCAAGCACTTTGCAGGTAATAACACATTTCCCCTCACGCCAACCCTGGGAGGCAGATACTGTTATGAATACTCTAGTTTTGCAACCAGGAAACCGAGGCTCAAGAGACGAACTATGTCCTTAAGATAATGGCATGGCTCAGATGTGCAGGGTGGGAATTCTATCTCCAAAGCCTACTGTGCTAAGAGCGCCTGACTATGCTTAGGCATAATGGGCTAGGCCACAGGAAGCCAGCCAAACCAGCCCTGGAGTGAACCCAAGGTGAGAGGCTTCCTTCTGATCCTCAGCTCTGGTCCAAGGGGCTAAGGGGGCAGCGCAGATACCCTCAGTGTTGCTGAGAAGAAATGCAGGACAGTACTGCTGGCACTCACACAATTTCAAGTAAAACTAAAAACCCTTTTTTGCTTGTGACCTTATCATTGCTAAGTATGGCCAAGACTCAGCTGAAGACAAAACAAAGCATGCCCCAGACAGCATATCTAGGGCCCGGTGCTTTGAGACTTTTGCTCTGGAGTTTCCAGATAACCTTTTCCTCCTTCAGAACTCTAGACAGTTTGCACCCCTGGGACCCTCCTTGTTTACCATCATTTGGTCTGGTGGACAGGGTCCTGCTGCTCTCTGCTGCCCCAGCTGCAACTTTCATATAGCAATTTTCAGTAAATCCATTGAGCGATGATTCTTTATAGCAGCAATCATGATTTCTTCCCAAGTGCTGCCAGGAGTTCTCTGAAAGTCTAATTTAAAACAAAACAAAGCCAGTCAACTTTGAGAGGCTTATAGCCTTTCATGTAGAGCTTCATAATTTATCATTTCATTTTGGGCTTCTTTGATTTAACAGTGCTGATTAAAATAAGAATTTTAAGTGGTTTTTTTTTTTTTCCTTTAGGAAAAATCTCACCAAAGAAAACTCAAATGTATACAGTGTATAACACATACGAACCTAAGAGTCGTTTTAATACTAGCTCCCAGCATTAATGGCATGCTTACTTCATGCCAACCACATGGTAAGGGTTTTACATACCTTATTTCTTTTATTGTGGAGTCAAGAATTTGTGAATTTATACTGAATTCTAGCATGGGAAGGATTTGCACATGTCTAATTCAATTTATTGACTTTACATATGATACCATTCGGGTCCAATCAATGTAAAGGCTAGTCCAGGGTCATTCAAATATTGTCTGGCAGCCAGAACTCATTGACTACATATATCAATTGAGTATATAGCCAGTCTGTCTGTCTTCTCTCTGGCCATTGGTCCAGTGGTCTTCTGTTTTTATATTTCCGTCATCTCTGAGTAGATAGGCTTTGCTTAGGTATGATAATATGTTATCATTCATGGCAACAGTTTCTGAGCCAATGATCATTACAAAGGGATTTCAAATGGATTGTATCTTAGTCTGTTCATGCTACCATAACAAAATAATTGAGACTAATTTTTTATATTTTTTTATTAATTTTTTATTTATTTCTGTATGTGTATGAATGTACTGTCTGCATGCAGGTCTGTGCACCTGTGTCGTGCAATGCCGCGGAGGTCAGAAGAGGGTGTCGGATTCCCCTGGAACTGGAGTTCTCCTGGAATTGGAGTTTCAGACGGTTCTCGGCCGCCATGTAGGTGCTGGGGATCGAACCCGGGTCCTCTGCAAGAGCGGTCGGTGCTCTTAACCACTAGGCCATCTCTCCAGCCCTGAGACTAATTTTTTTTTATGTGTATAATTATACTGTCTGCATTGTAGGTTTGTGCACCGTGTCTTGCAGTGCCGCAGAGGTCAGAGGAGGGTATCGGATTCCCCTGGAACTGGAGTTAAAGATGGTTATTAGATGCCATGTGGGTGCTGGGAATTGAACCCGGGTCCTCTGCAAGAGCAGTTGGTACTCTTAACCGCTGAGCCATCTCTCCAGCCCTTTTTTTTGAGACTAATTTTTTTTTAATTTAATTTTTTTTTTTATGTGTATGAATGTATTGTCTGCATGTAGGTCTGTGCACCCGTGCCGTGCAATGCCGCGGAGATCAGAAGAGGGTGTCGGATTCCCCTGGAACTGGAGTTCTCCTGGAATTGGAGTTACAGACGGTTCTCGGCTGCCATGTGGGTGCTAGGGATTGAACCGGGGTCCTCTGCAAGAGCAGTCGGTGCTCTCAACTGCTAGGCCATCCCGAGACTAATTTTTAAGGACAGAAATGTAGCCAGGCATGGTGGCACATGCCTTTAATCCCAGCACTTGGGAGGCAGGGGCATGTAGATCTCTGTGAGTTCAAGGCCAGCCTCGTCTACATAGTGAGTTCCAGGCCAGCTGGGGCTGCAGGGAGACCCTGTCTCAAAAAAACAAAAAGGAAGGAAGGAAGGAAGGAAGGAAGGAAGGAAGGAAGGAAGGAAGGAAGGAAGGAAGGAAGGAAGGAAGGAAGGCACCTTGTTGGTGCATTTTCAGGTGGCAGAAAATGGAAAGACAAAAGGGACATTAGGAAATCTTCTCAATTCTTCAATAAGGCGCTAAATCAGAACCCTATGGCTTAATCACTTTCTCACAGGTTCATCTTTTAATGAAGTCTTCCTTATCCTCAGGATTCCCACATTTTCTGTGGAACTGGAGTTATAGATGGTTGTTAGCTACCATGTGGGTACTGGGAACTGAACCCAGGTCCTCTGCAAAAGCAGCTAGTGCTTTTAACTCTTGAGCCATCTCTCTAGCACCAGCTTCCACAATTTCAAGAGAAGTTTGTGCACATCGATGTGTAACCTCTGATTATATTCCAAGATGCAGAGTGGATGTCTGAAACATTGACTGGTACTGAACCATACACATGCATGCATACATACACACATGGGTGCGCTCACACACACATAATGCTTTTTTGCTTTTTTTCCCTATATATGCATACATACAACACCAAAGTTTAATTGGTAAATTAAGCATAGTAAGAAGTTAACAATGGTGAAATAGAAGAATCTTAATAATAGAGTAGCACCATGGTTGATCTCCTGAGACTGCTCCTGAGATTAATACGTAGATAGCATGCATAGTGGGGATATCCTATCCTATCCCCATAGGGATATGGATAGGAATTATTCATATTCTGGGAAGGTATTATCACACCACTCAAAACTGGATGTCATTTAAAATCTGTGACAGGGCTGGGGAGGTAGCTAAATTGGAAGAATGCTTGCCTAGAATGCAGAAAGCCCTGGGTTCAGTCCATAGTACTGCATAAACTGGACATAGGTGGCATACACCTGGAAGCAGGAAGATCATAAGTTCGGAGTAATTATTAGCTACATAATAAGGTCAACTTGAGAACTTGTCTCAAAACACACACACACACACACACACACACACACACACACACGTATTATTTCTGGGATCGTAGTTGACCAAGGATAAATGAAAGTGCATAGTAGGAGTAGGGGGATTCTTGTACTATCATGTGAGATGTTATTCTTGTATCATGAATTTGAAAGAGAAACATATTCAAACCACAGCACTCTGTTAGTATTAGTGTGGAGTTGCTTCCCAGCCTTTTGGCTAAGGGCAAGTTGAACACTGTGGATTTTGATTATATGTTGTTCCTTTGCCAGTTGTTTGGGATTTGGAGTTTGTTGTGGTTAAGAAGAGAGGACCAAGCCTTTTCCTCATTAGCACAGGACCCTAAGCTCCCCATCTCATCATCTTGCAGGTAATATTTTAAGTGATACTGTAAGACAATTTCTAACCTAAAACAAGCCATTTTCATATAGATGGTATAATAATTCATCTTAAGGTTGGGTTTTGGCCTACACTTTGGTTATATATGAGTGGTTTTCAAAGCTCTGCAGTGGGGAGGGTGGAGGCAAGGCTTGTACCCCTCTTGTTTAGCAAAAAAATCTAGGCTTTTCTTTTTAAAAAGTTACCTTCCTAGGCTGGGCGTGGTGGCTATCCTCCTTATAATTTTTAAATTACAGAAAAGTAACTTCATTCAGAAATTTAATATAGACATTTAAAATAAGATAGTAACTCTTTTGATTAAAAAAAAAATGAGGCCAGAGAGATGGCTCAGCTAGTCTTCCAGAGGATCTGGGTTTGATTCCCAGCATCTCATGGCTGGCTAACAGCCATCTGTAACTCTAGTTCCAAGGGTATTGCTAAAATTCCTTCTGGGAGGTATGCCCAAATGCCCACTCCGCCCCCCCTCACCCCCCCAGTCCCAAAGGCAAAGGAAGGAAGACTCTCCAAAACCATAGTTTGGAAGAGTCTATTGGGTTTAATTGGGGTTGCTTGCAAAGCAAATGAGTGGGGGCGTGGGATCACTTACAGAAAAGGTAGCACTTCCCTCATGCCCATATAGGGTCCAGGGATGAACCTCTGGGACCTCCACTCATGATGGTAATGGAGAAGGGAGACCCACCTTGTGGCATTCTCTGTTTATATGCCTGTAACCCCTCCCCTTTATACAGCCAAGGCTGACTGGCTACTTGGGAGGGATAGCTGGCTCCTTGGCTCCTCTCGCTCAGAACAACACTCAAGTTTATAATCCTGGGCAGGCAGGCACCCCTATGCTTGAGAAAGCATTTGATGTCCATAGTCAGTCTTTCTTTTGGAGGAACATTTATACTATACAGGGCATCCAATGCCCTCTTCTGGCCTCTGTGGGCTTTGCATGACACAGGTGCACTTGCACACATGCAAGTAGAACACACCACATAAATTAAAAATAAAATAAAATAAATTATTATTGGGGCTGGAGAAGATTGCTCTTGCAGAGAAGCTGGGTTTAGTTCCCAGCACCCACATGGCAGCTAATAATCATCTGTAACTCCAGATGCCCTCTTCTGACCTCCGTGGGCATTGCATGACACAGGCACACTTACATACATGCAGGCAAAACATACAACTTTAAATAAAACTAATAAATAAAATATTAAAAAAGTTATCATTGTGTGTGCATGATGTGGATATGTGGATATGTGGCTATGCGTCCATAGCTTATACATGGAAGTCAGAGGACAACTCTGTGGAGTTGGTTCTCACCTTTCACCTTCACATAGATTCTGGGGATTGAACTTGGGTCACCAGGCTTGCACAGCAGGCGCCTTTCCCAATGAGGTATCTCATCAGCCCAAGATAGTACATTTTATTTTATTTAACTGTAACAGAATACAAATTAAATTAAAACAGAAGGAATAGTTAAGCTTGAGAAGTCTTATTTCTAACTCAGTATACTTTGACACATTTGAATATCGCTATGAAGTTTGAAAATAGTTCTAATGCTCCCTCAGCTTTTGATGGGATTATAGCCTTATGAACACATAATACAATAAAATGGTGTAAGTTGAGAATGCATTTAATATGCCTAATGTACCAAACATCACAGATTATCCCAGTCTACCTTTTGCTATGTTGTTGGTTTTTGAGACAGGCATCTTGATCTCCTACCTTAACCTTAACCTCCCAAGAGCTTGGAGTGCTGAGATTACAGTCATGTTCCACCACACTGGGCCCCCCTTATCTTAAACATACTCAGAACACTGCCTTAATTTACAGCTGGACAAAATTATCTAGCACAAAGCCTAGTTTGTAATAAAGTGTTAAGTGTCTCCTGTATACACACGTGGGTATTTTGTATACATGATAGGCTACAAAAATATGAAACACAATAACCCCAAATACTGTCAAAGCACTGTGTTCTGGGGTGCTTGCTGAGCTGATGATCATGTGACAGGGAGCTGCAGGTTGCTGCCATTGCCTGGTATGGAGCAAGCACATGGTATGAGTCTGGTAAAAGATACAAATTTAATGCCACATACGGTTTCCACTTAAATGTATGTTACTTTCACAACATAGAGAAGTGGAAAAATTCTAAGTCAAATTATCAGAAACCAGAGACTATGTATAGGGAAAAAAATGGAAGATCCTAGAACAGGAATCTAGACAGTATGACTTTGAGGCTCCTGTTTTTCTGCTTAACCATACTGTCCACATGCAAGAAGTAAAAACAACATGGGATAGTCTATATTTGAAAAACTAGAGTATGTGATACAGGTCCCTAAGTCAAAGTTTGAGGAGGAAGGAAGAGGAGACATAAGACATCTGACTACCTTCTAAGAGGTGTCACTAGGAAGATTAATCTTTTCCATCATTTCAACAGTTGAAGGAAGAATTCTGCAACTTGATTTATGTAATCTTTGAAGTACTGGGGATCGAGCTCATAGCCTTGCATGTTCTGGCAAACACTCTACCACTGAGCTATATACTCTCAACCCTCCTTTTTCTTTTCATTTTGAGATAGATTCTTGCCATGTTACCTAAGGTAGCCTTAAATTTACTGTGTAGGACAGGCAGGCCTTGAACTTAATATCCTCTTGTACCTCCTGAGCAGCTGAATTTTTGGGCTGCACCAACAGGAGTTCTGTTGCTTTAAAAACAGGTGTGAAAACCGCAGTTCAAACATTTTACTTGTTCACCTTGTTCCTACTTCTGTCATTGAAAACTTAAAGGTTGGTGGAATGAAACTGACTCTCTGCATCTAACATCACATATCAGTGAAATGGCCAGAATTTTACCTTTTCTCTGTTAGACCACCAATAGTGTTCTATTACTCTGGCAGGACAGGTAGGTATCCTAGACATGCAGCTATGTGTCCCCTTGCAGTCTTGATGGTTGGTGCATAGTTACAGCTTTGGAATCAGGCAGGAAAGCCCCCTGAGCAGTCTGGAATGCCTAGTGTACATGTGCATTTAGCTTTCTTCTATGGATGTGCCTCTGGCTTTTTCTGTTGAGGAAGAGTGTGTATTCAGAGAGGTTCTGTAGATAAGAACTGGCAACCTGGGAATGAGGTGGGGAAGTAAAGAAGCTTGCAAGCTGACTGTGCAAGGACATCTGCTTGGGATCCCGGTTGTGCAGCCTGAAAGGCCTTCTTAGTTTCCGTTGGCAGGACAATACTTGGATTTTGGTAATAACTCCAGGTTAGGTCTGTTTGTGCTTCAAATATTTATCAGGTGACATGGTCTATACCACATCCTGGGCATGTGATAATAAAACAAATAAAGGTCCTTTTCTTGTGCATGGTCTAGGAGGGTAGATGGTTTTATGTGTAAATATAGATGATGTCATAAGAAATTCAGAGTAAGGGAATGGGATTTGAGTAGGAACTGGAGCAGAGAGCTTTGTAGTGAATGGAGGCTTTGGTATTGGGGAGTGAGTAGGAGCTACCCAGCTGTGTGTACAGGGATCTGTGCATTTTAGCAAAGTGGCTAGAATTCAGGTATTAAGTTTTAAGAGAAAAATTTGTATCAAATTGGGTGGGTCAGAGCTTTTAAAAGTCATCATAGAAATTATCAAAAACCTATAATCATGAAGCATATAATTAACCTTCAAGTAAGTGTTCACTAGCCAACTTTGGTTATCAACATTTTGTCACTACGACTTATTTTTGTGTGTGTGGTTGGAGCAATTCACTTTTATTGTATCTGTTTGAAGTGAGCAACATGATGTTTTGATCTACATTCACTTTCTGTATAACAATGTTTTGGTCTTTGACATCACATATACCATGGTGGTCCCATAAGTCTATAATGGAGCTGAAATTGTCCTTTTGCTTAGTGATATATTGCAGCTGTGATAAATTTGTATATAGCACCATGCATTATTAAACACTTGTGGTCGGCCTGGTGTAGTTAGATAAAAAAATTACAGCTCAGCATTCCAACCTGCAACACTCGCTCCACGCCCGGAGGAACGGCGGCCTTGGTCCACCAGCAGGCATGGTTTGCAATTGGAGCGTGTCCCAGAACCTGAAGGAAACCTGCATCATGTGGTTACTAACTGCCCTTCATCTACCTATTGATGCCTCCCCCCCAAAAGATGCTGATAGCGGTCCCAGAAACCCCAGCTCCTATTCTACCAACAGCCCCTGGAGGGCCCCAAACACCATTATGAATCCCCACAGCGGCTTCTGACCTGCACTGTACAGGTGCCCAGCAAGCCTATTGATAAGGACTTCATAACTTCCTGGGTATCACCTCAGTTTGATCAACAGCAGAAAGCCGTTTTCCAACATACCAGAAACATCACCAAGACTGGGCAAGACACACAACTCGAAAATATGCCTGCAGGTTTTCCACCTCTAACCTTTGAGAGTCCAGAGTCTTCTAATTCAGAGACATTGGTGATATCATTAAACAGAGAGAGCCTCCATCAGTCAGAAAAGGACACTCCAGAAGACCTTTAGTCCCAATGTTCAGTCCCCAAAGCTGTGGGGAACTGTCTGTGCACATCTGTGCACGTTCGTGCACGCACCTCAAAGCTTGCCTCATGTGTTCATTCCACCTGATATCCAGACCCCAGACACATCTCCTGTGAGAGAAGATCCCATTTCCCAAGATCAGAGGGAAAACATTCCTCCACGCTTCATCCTTGCTGGAGCTCCTGACAGCCCAGAGCCTGGGCCTGTTCTGGTTAAAGACACCCCTGAGGACGTGTATGGGATAAAGGTCACATGGAGAAGGAGGCACCTGTTTGCCCACCTTAAGGAGAAAGGGAAGCTAAGTAGAAGCCAGTTCCTTGTGAAGACCTGACTGTATTTCACAGGCAGCTTCATCAGCAGTCTCAAATATTGCTTATTTTCAGTTTCTGAAGTCACATTTTGGCTCATAAGAGTATGTCAAAAGGAGAAAATATAACTAGGGGCTGGAGAGATGGCCTAGCGGTTAAGAGCAGATTACTCTTACAGAGGACCTGGGTTCAGTTCCCAGCACGAACATGGCAGCTGAGAACTGTATTTGACTTCAGTTCCAGGGGAATCCGACACCCTCTTCTGTCTTCCACAGCATTGCACGACATGGATGCACAGACCTGCATGCAGACAGTACATTCATACACATAAAAAGATAAATAAATAAATAAATAAATAAATAAATAAATAAATAAATAAAAATTTAAAAAAGAAAATATAACTAACACCAATAGAAAAATATTTTAACTAGAGGCCTAGAGTTATAAGGGATTTTAATTTCTAGATTTGCTTTTTAAAGACACCTTGTATCAGAAACTATTGAATTTAGTGCCATGAGCTGTTCATATCTTTCTTGTGTTAACTGTTCAAAACTCTAAAATATCTTACCATTTCAAATGTTTGTAAATAAGTGGTAGGAAAAAAATTACAGCACATACATTTATACATAGTATCCAGTATTTGATAGATAATAACCAACTATGTTACTGGCTTAATCTGTGTATTTCTGTAGTGTTATTTTAGAATTTTGTCCTTTTCCCCACACCCATACTAATTTGTATATAGTCAATACAAATTAGACTTGGTGGGTTATTTTTTTTTTTTTTAAAGAGAAGGCATGAAATTGGGAGGGGAGTAGAGGTGGGCATGGGAGGAATTGGAGGGTGGAGTGCAAATATGATCAAAATACATTGTATGCATGTATGAAGTTCTCAAAGAATTAATAAATACATTACAAATAATGTCCTCCTAATTATAAAAAACATTTACTGTAAAACCTCATGTCGTGTTATGCCAGCAGCAGCCTCCTATACCAAGTATTTAACCTCTTTTGGTGGACCTATACGAGCAGATTTCTGTTAGTACTCTGTGTTTGCACAGTGATGAAATTGACTAATAATGCATTTCTCAGGGTGTGATCTTGTGCTAAGGAAGAGTACCTAAGATCTACTCTCTCTGAAAATTATCAGCATGTAATATAATATTACAAGCAATAGTCTGTATGTCGTTGGGTCTCTAGACTCACTTATCCTACATAACTACAGTTGTAACCTCTGACCTATAAACCACCCAAGCAATTAAAAACAAATCTGATATATTATGTAATTTTTTTCGACACAGTATCCATCTCTAGAAGATACAGAGTTTGAGTTCCCATGCCATGGGCACACAAAAATAAGAACGATTCCCTATTACCCATCCAGTACCTGGCCCATATGCAGATTCCCCTGTTGACACAGGTTTCATTATATGTTAGCCTTCCATCACTAAAATAAAATACCTGAGATAATCATAAGAAGAGAGGGTTTATTTAGCTTAGGTTTTTGAAGTTCCAGTCTAAGATTGAGATGTAGGCATATGATGAGAAAACACACCATGGGTAGGAAGCTAAAAAGAAGGGGCTTGGATCCCACAGTTCTCCTCAAGGACAGACACACAAAGCAGTCAGGATCTCCCGCCCAGCCTCATTGCGGAGAGCTTCCACTACCTTCTGATAGTGCCACCCTAAGGTCCAAGCCTTTAATGCACAGCTCACTGGGACATTCCAAATCCAAACTATAGCACATCACCTAAAGAGTTCATTTATTCTGCAAGCCTATAAACTTCAGGAATATCGAATAAATGGCTTTTACTTTAATGCCATTTTTATTCCCTTTATTAATGTTTTATAATTTATCTGATGTCCTTCAGATAATTTTGCCATCAGAATTGCCTTGGTAGAACACAGTGCCATAACTTTTTATCATGTACCAAGGTGTGTGTGTGTGTGTGTGTGTGTGTGTGTGTGTCTGTGTGTCTGTGTGTCTGTGTGTCTATGTGTAAGATTTGAAGACGACTTGTATTTTAAAAAGCTAGCTTATAAACATCTTGGGGCATTCTTAGCAGTTCCTGTGATTCTTGCTTTCTGTGTTTAGCTCACGATCTGGAAGTGTGGATTTGGTTCTTCATCATAGTGTAGCTCTAGCTTTTGGAAGTTGTCACAACTTTCAGAATAGCACAGCTTCTTGGCTAGAACCAGCTCAGGACCCTGTGCAGATGGGCGTATCTGACTACAGCCTTGGCGTGGTCCTTTGGGGTTGAGCCTGAGTTGCCTTCTTTTTAATACTATGCTTCCTCTTGTCCCCTCTTCACTCCTTGCATCTGTACTTTGTCCCTTAGTTATCTCAATTTCTGCTGCTTATCCATCTTTTTTCTGTAGTATGGTGTAGTAGGAGGCACGTGGAATATGGGTGTGCTGATCTCTTCTGGATTATGATCTGACTTCCTGAGCCTAATTCTTGGTCTTAAAAAAATTGTCATGGCTAAAAAAATAAAACAAAGAAAAAACCCTAAAACTAAGTAAAAAACAAATAACATGAGCTCTTCTATCAGACTTTAAGTGCATATTATCATTAACTATAAGCATGATATTGTCCAGCAAATGTCTAGAGCTTTTTCATCCTGAGTGAGTGAACCTTTGTACCCATTGAATAGTTTCCCAGTCTCTCCCCTCAGCTTTGGGCAACCACTATCCTTTTCTGCTGCTCTGAGTTTTTCTGCCTCCTATGCCTCATCTAAGTGGAATGATGTTGTCATGTTGGTGTATCCTGTCAACTTGACACACCTGGGTAGAGGGATTTCCTGTATCAGATAGGCCTGTGGGCTTGGGCTTGTCTTGAGGAATTTTCTTGTTTGTTGAGCAATATGGGATGGCCCAGCCCACTGTGGGCGTTGCCATCCCTGGGCAGGTGGCCCTGGGTTGTTTAAGAAAGCAGGCTGGCTGGGTGAGGTAGCATTCACCTTTGATCCCAACTCTCCAGAGGCAGACAGATCTCTGAGACAGAGGCTGACCTGGCAGCTTGGTCTTGCAAGTTTCAGGAACTATTTCAGGAACTAAAGGGAAACATTGTGTCGCGCCCCCCCCCCCCCCCGCCCCAAAAGAGCAGGCTGAGCACAAGTCAGAGAACTAAGTTAGTAAGCAGCATTTTTCCATGGTCTCATAGTCTCAGGTTCATGCCTTGAGTTCCCTCAAAGTTGGACTGTGTGACTGGAAGTGTAAGTCAAATAAACCTTTTCCTCTCCCAAGTCGCTTTTGGTCAAAGTGTTTTATCATAGCTGCAGAAAGCTAACTAGGACAGACACTGTAGCTGTCCCGTCCATAACTGGCCTGTTTCACTTAGCATTATTATGCACTCAGGGTTCATTCACGTTATATCATGTATCATAATTTCCCCTTCTCCTGTTTGTTTTTTGTTTTTGTTTTTTTCAGACACGTATCCCAGGCTTACTTTAGACTCCTGCTTCTACCTCCCCAATGCTGGAATTACCGTATATGTCACCACGCCGGCTTTAGGTGGTACTGGAGATTGAACCCAGGGCCTCTTGCATACTAGGCAAGCACTGCACCAACCAAGTTATATACCCATCCCAGAATTTCCTTCCTTTTTAAGGCTGAATACTACTTCGTTGTATATTTTATTTATCCATTCTTTGCCATTGGTTACTTAGGTTGCTTCCACATTGTGTTTGTTGTGAATATAGCTATAGTGAACAAGGGTATGCAGATATCTCTTGGGCTTCCTGATTTCAATTCTTTTGGATAATGACTGTGTCTTACTGAGTGTTAATCATGGCTCAGAGGGAAGGCACTTAGAGTCATTCAACGGCCTCTCTTCAATAGGCACCCACATAGTTTATGTGTATTCCTGGTGCTTATCATAGGTGGGTTGTATGTCTTGCTGAACTCAGACCATACTGTTTTTGACCCCAGTAACGTTGGGAATTATTTTGGAGAGAAATTAACATTATCCCCTGAAGCCTCTTCTTTTCTGGCCACCCGCAGCAGCTGTGTCATTGAGGAAGTGTTGACAAGGCTTTTTATTTTTAATTTTATTTATTATTTATTTATTTGTTTATTTATTTATTTTATGTGTATGAATGTACTGTCTGCATGTAGGTTTGTGCACCCGTGTCGTGCAATGCCGTGGAGGTCAGAAGAGAGTCTCGAATTCCCCTGGAACTGGAGTTCTCCTGGAATTGGAGTTACAGACAGTTCTTAGCCGCCATGTGGGTGCTGGGGATTGAACCCGGGTCCTCTGCAAGAGCAGTCGGTGCTCTTAACCGCTAGGTTATCTCTCCAGCCCCGGCTTTTGGTTTTTAAATGACTCTATTATTTCTTCCTGGGATTGAAAATATTGCAAGGTTGCATTTTTCTGGATTTCTAACAAGATAAAAAGCAAAGTCATAAAACTAAGTGAGGAAGGGGTATGTGCTGAATAGCTTTAGTATCAACTTGCCACACCTAGGTTGAAGAAGCCTCAGTTGGGGAATTGCCTCCATTGGATTGGCCTGTGGCTATGTCTGTGGAGTATTGTCTTGATTGTTGAGCAATGTGGGAGGGCCCAGCCCATTGTGGGTTGGTGCCACCCCTAGGCAGGTTGTTGTATATTATATAAGAAAGTGGACGGGTAGATAGATGGATAAGTCCATTGGTAGATGGGGGAGGGTGGATGGATGGACAGCTAAATGAATCAGTGGATGTGTGGAAGGATGAGGTGATAAAGAAATGAATGAAGCTGGGCATGGTGGTGCATGCCTTTAATCTTGCACTTGGGAGGCAGAGGCAGGCGGATCTCTGTGAGTTCAAGGCCAGCCTGATCTACAGAGTGAGTTCCAGGACAGCTGGGGCTACAGGGAGACTGTCTCAAAAACACATACACACACACACACACACACACACACACACAAAAGCAGCTGAGTATGGGCCAGGGGAGTAAGCCTATAAGCAGTGCTCTTCCATGGCCTGTACTTCAGCTCCTGCTTCCAGGTTCCTTCCCTGAGTTCCTTACCTTGGGTTCCCTAAGCGATAAACTATGACCCGGGAGATGTAAGATAAACAAACCCTTTCCTCCCTAAGTTGGTTTTGGTCAGAGTGTTTTCTCTTAACAGCAATTGAAGACAAATTAGAACAGAAATTAGTACCAGAGAGTGGGCTATTGCTGTGACAGACCTGACCTTGATGTTTTGTGGAGGATTGCTGAAGTGTTTGGAGCTTTGGGCTAGAAACATCATTGAGTGCCTAGAGTTTATTGCTGTGGAGCTTGGAAAAGTTATGCTGACAGTGTTGTAGACAATGGAGGCCTGGCTTGTAAAGCTTCAAAAGGAGGCAGAGACCATCAGGACTGTTTGCATGATATTTCTGAATTGAGAATCTGTGAGCTCTGGTCAGCTGGGACTGAAGCAACAAGAGACCAGAACCTGAAGTGAAACCTTTGTTGTACTGGGGCAATTGATGCTGGTTAGCTGGGGGCGAAAAATCAGGTGTGAGTAACGAGACCAGCGTCACTGATGGTGAAATCTAGGAGGAATTGCCTCAGGGTCAGTACACAGAAGCTGTGGTCCAGAGGAGGCCTGAGCCTCCATCTGAAGCCAGAAGCAGGACTTGGTAAGGTTTAAGAGTCCCCTCTATGGTTCTGGTGTTGGAATGTGAAAGGGTCACAGAGAGCAGCTGAGGCCTGTCACTGTGAGAGGCCAGGAAAGGCCATTGGTCAAAGTGTGGCCTTGGTTGCAGTGAAGACCCCGGGATTGCGGGGGTCATGAAGAGAAGCTGAGGGTTGGCACTATGAGATGCCAGAAAAGCCTATTGGTGAAGGTGCACCCTCAGTTTCAGTGGAGGCCCCAGCTATTTGGAGATGCCAGGACCATGGGACGACCTCTAAGAGCAGCAGCAGGTATGGAATGGAGCTGATCTGGGCCTGCAAGATGAGCCATGTGTGCTGTGGACGGCAGAGTCAGAGAGGGGGAGCTGCCAAAACCCTTTGGAGCCCAGAAGATCGTGAGTGAATCCCAGGTGTCCAGACTTGAGCTACTTAGCTGCACTTAGGTTTTGCTTAGGTGTGCCCAATTCTTCCCTTTGAAATAAGACAGTACTTGCTTTGGATTTTGCAGGAGCCCACAGTTAAGAGACTTTTAACAGATTGTGAAGTTTTAAGTGTATTTTTTTTTAAGGACTGTGGGTCTTTTAAGGTTGTACTACTGTCTTATGTTGTGATATTAATTACATCGTATCTTGGGGACAAGAAATGGAAAGTTTAATAGTGATATGTTTTATGTGTCAAGTTGACAAGGGGTCAGTTGTGCTGGATAGCTTTAGTGTCAACTTGACACACCTGGGTTGACACAATTGGGGAAATGCCCCCATTGGACTGGCCTGTGGCCATATGTGGAATATTGTCTTGATTGTTGACCAATGTGGGGGCCCAGTCCACTGTGGGTGGTGCCACCCCCAGGCTGGTTGTTGTATATTATGTGAGAAAGCAGGCTGAACACAGGCCAGGGGAGCAAGCCAGTAAGCAGCATTCCTCCATGGCCTGTGCTTCAGCTCCTGCTTCCAGGTTCCTGCCCTGAGTTCCTTACCTTGGGTTCCCTAAGCGATGAGCCTAGGAGATGTAAGATGAATAAACCCTTTCCTCCCCAAGTTGGTTTTGGTCAGAGTGCTTTGTCCTAGAAACAGAAGACAAGTGATAGAAAGCAGATCCCTTGGAACTAGAGTTATGGATGTCATCCACCATGTGGGTGCTGGGATTTGAACACGGGTCCTCTGCAAGAGCAGCCAGTGCTCTTAACCACTGAGCCATCTTTCCAGCATGATTTTGTCCTCACGTGGATGGAACTGGTGGATGAGGAGCTGAAAGAAGTAAGGAGCTCCCCCGCCCCCCCCCCAAAAAAACCCCAAGAGACCCCTGAGGATCAGATCCTCAACTGACCTCAACAAAACAAAACCTTGGTTAATCTGAGCTATCTGTATGGCCTTAAGCATCCAGAAGGAAAGTACAACCAGAAATAAATAATAAGACCAGAGAATGTGTAATACAAACACAAAACTTAGTAAAAAGAAAAAAAGAAAAAAAAGAGAGAGCACCGTTGTTTGGCCTGTCTACAATTCTCACAGGCAGGCACATATGTTCTGTAGATGCCACTGTTTTAGGCACTCCTCAAAGACATGAGATACAGCTTTTTTACTTTTTAGCCTTCCAACGTGGACTGAGGACTGCTGAGATACTCAGCTTGTGAAGTAATGGAAATTCAGCCTCCTCAGAAGATGGACTGACATTGTTGGATTACCTCGGCAGTAGCATGGAGGCCAATGAAGGGAGATTATGACAGGACGTGTGCTTACTGGACTTCATTTGGGGGCACAATATTTAAAGCAGAAGCACGTCAGTAAGGGTTTCCTTCTGTGTAAGGTTTTTTGTAATGTAATGTCTTAATCATAATCTACCATCAAATATTTTAGGAATATCTTTAATGTTTAGATAGTATATTAGCAGCATGCAATAATTACATCATAGGTTCTCAAGCAGAGGCAGTCTATTGCAAGGTCCTTCTCTGCTGCCAGTTATCATAGGCTGTTTAAAGTTAGAAAACTGAGCAGAAACACTGAACATTGTAGAAATGCACTTTGCTCAGTAATACTTGAGTTGCAATATTAGACTATCCATTTGGTTGTTATAGAAAATCCTTAACTGTAATTGGTGGTTGTTGCTGTAATAGTTTATTGCCTGTATTTCTACCTCTAGTAATGGGCTTTATGTGCTAGATTTCAATATCCTTGAGCCTGGGCAAGTGCACAAGCCTTTTTAAAAAGAAACATGGTTTACTTGCACAAAACTGATCAGATGTAAGAGATCATTAATGCACTTGAAGTGGTTTTTGTGAGTGTGAAACAAATGGTGAGAATTTGAACTGTTCCCTTATTATAGTATTGAAATTAAGTCTACTTAATCTATAAAATCATGTTCATGCCCTGATTTTATGTACTTGTATCTATCAATAAACATTGTGAAAAAAAAAAGAAAGATGACATCATGAGATTTTCTGGTAAATGGATGGAACTTGAAGCCATTATGCTAAGTGAAGTAACACAGTAAAAAAAAAAACAAACAGGGAATGGTTTCCCTCATTTGTGGATGCTAGTACTAAATCCCCCAATTGAAAGAAAAGCTGAACAATGTTATTGTCTATCTGAAAGCAACTGTGATGTTATAATGTGAATATCTTAATGAGCCTTAGAATTAACTTAGCACTTACATTCAGGCATGGTAATTAATGTACATGGGGGAAGTTATATATTCATATTTTAGAGTAATATAAAATTAAAAGAAAAATCTGAACCCTGAACATAATAAAAAAAGAAGGGATGTGTGGATGAAACTGATCAATGAATGCCAAGTTGGTTACATAGAGCATGATGCTTTGGTGTACAGTTTTACAGTAGGATTAATATAGATGTGATATTTCATGCATTCCAAAAGCCTCAAAGAAAGAACTGTTAATTTTGTTCAGAACTGTGGAATTTTTAACCACAAAGAAATTATACATGTTTAACTACCTAGACATGTTCAGCAGTTTTAAGTATTAAACGATGTATATATGCATGAAACATCATGTGACCCTATAAATACATACAGCTTTATATTTGTATATGTCAGCCAAAATAAATTAAATAAAAAAGAAAAAAATTGTTAAGGTAAAAAAAAAAGCAGAAAATTCTACAGTTTTGTAGATAGTAGATATTACAAAAATAAGCTTTACCCAGAATGTGACAGTTCCTGTCTGTCATGTTATTCTGAAGTATAAGACATTTTAGAAGCTGGTTTTTTCATGTTGTCAGAGTTTTCCAAGAATATTGATAAGCCTGCACATACATTTAGCTTTAGTGATAAGGATTTGTAAAATGACTTGATTTCTTACAAAGGAAGAATTATGTACTTAGTTTTTCCTTTTTTTTTGAGACAAGCTCTCACTCTGTAACTCAAGTTGGCCTTAAACTTGTGGCAATCCTCCTGTATCAGCCTCCAAAGTGCCACTTTGCATGGCGCCTATTTGTGTGTGTGTGTGTGTGTGTGTGTGTGTGTGTGTGTGTGTGTGTTTTATAATTTCAGTAACTGTTTGCTTTTTTATTTTTGGCTTCTTTTTTGTTTGTTTTGTTATTTGAGGCAGAGTGTCACTGTGTAGTATAGGCTGGCCTAGAACTTACTACATAACCTAGGCTGGCCTCGGTCTTGTGGCGGTCTTGCTGCTTCAGCCTCCTGTGTGCTGAGAATACACATGTGGACCACTGCGCCTGGCCGGTAGCTGCTGTCTTTGAAGCAGCTGATTAGAAGTCTCTTTTCTGCTCCTGCATCTGCACTGCAGCCATGGCTCTGAGTTTTCACCTTTTACCTTAGAACTGTGGTAGGCTAGAGAACAGTGGCTGCAGCTCACTCAGGGCCAGCATGGAGTATTGGGTTCTCAGAGGGAAAGAAATAATGACATTTTCTCCTGTTTTGTTACTAGGATTTTTATTTTTGACATTCTTTTGATAGCTAGATCAGGTCTGGTGACTTATTTGTGTTTTACCCAGAGGACCCTCAGCTCTTTGTGATCTGAGTCATTTCCTAGCCATTGCCAAGTGTTGGGCCTGCAATGTCCTGCCCAGGGGTGGGGATAGCAGGCTTGTTTGCAGCTGGGAGGATGTCCATGTGCCAGAAGAGAAAGGCAGCGGCCGGGCGTGGTGGCACACTACAGAAGCAGGTGGATCTTTGTGAGTTCAAGGCCAGCCTGGTCTACAGAGAGAGTTCAGGACAGCTGGGACTACAGGGAGACCCTGTCTTGAAAAGAAAAAAAAAAAAAAAAAAAAGAGAAAGGCAGCAGTCTTTAGGATGAGTGGCTTGGCTGGACAGTTGGGGTTGGGGTGTGACTGCATGGGAGTGGGAGAGGCCTCAAGAGCAGGGCAGTACTCAGACCCAGGGACCAAACTGATCCAGGGAGGGCCACAGGCTCCTCACTTAAGCTGAGCTTGAGGGTGGGTTAGGTCTGGAGATTGCAGGAAAAGAAGCCACCTTATTAGACCCGGTCAGGGCTAGTTAAAAAGGAAGAGCATCTTGGCTAAGAGCTGTTTAAACTTTCTCCTAGAAATCCCCACAGGCCTGGAAGTCCTGACTGCTTGCCCCTTAGTGCCCTGGTAGCCTGTGTTGTAAATGACTGGGTATTAACATGT
>VZQC01007186.1:346453-363093 GCA_009823505.1 Rhizomys pruinosus | reverse complement strand
TGTGTTTCATACATCATTTCTCAGTCCAATCTCGACTCATCTTGTCTTCCATGCCCCCTACCCCACCCAAGTTCATGCACCCTGCCATCCATGCCCTGTATCTTTTTCTGATTCTTTTCAGTTTCTTTTTATTTTTTTTATTGATGTTTTGTGTATTTCATACATCATTTTCCAATTCAGTTCAGGCATATATCCCCTTCCCTTCCCCCCACCCCACCCCTACCCATCCCAGTTCATGCATTCTGCCATAACTTTTCTGCATCTTTCTCTGTTTTTTTTGTTTTTGTTTTCATTTTTTTTAACAATAGGTGATAATCTGTGAGTACAAGCATCCTTCATAAAGCAGAGGATTATTGTCCTTGGGAGAACTTTACTGTTCCCTGTCCTGTGCCTTTGCTGTTTGTTGTTCCCTCCAATCTGTACCACTTTAGCATATGCATATATATATATATATATATATATATATATATATACACACACACACACATCAACTGAGTTGCAGGATTTTCTTTTTCTTTTTTTTGCTAAAAGATGTCATGTTTTCCCCAAGGAAGTGCTTGAAGGTTCCTCCTTGGCAAACCCAAACAACCATCAATCCTGCTCCCGTGCTTCACACTGGGGTTCCCTCCCCACCATGGTCTCCCAAATGAGGTCCAACAAGCATACATCCTGTCTTGATCTTCCTGTACTGGCCTCCATGACACAGCCTGGGTAGTCCAGCATCGGCATTCTACACTCTGAAGAGGCTGAAATCCCAGTAGCCACTTAGTCCACAAGCTGGATATCTCAGTAGTCCCCATCTGGCATTGAAGGTTTGGAGGATTCTTGGAGAGACATGAGTCTTCAGTCTGTATTGGAGGGTTTAAAAGCTGTGTCTTATGTCTTCAAAGAATGGCGAAAGCAGTGGCAGCCACAGAGTAGATGCACTTGCCAGTAAGAATTGAAGATAGGCAAAACAACAGTTCTCTCTCTCTCTCTCTCTCTCTCTTTTTCTATTTACTGAGATCTCAAGTTTTATATCTGAAGTACAATTTCTCAGACCTTACTATTTCTGGTTATACTTTCCTTTTGGATGCTTAAAGCCACACAGTCAGCCCAGATTAACCAAGGTTTTTGTTTTCTCAAGGTCAGTTGAGGATCTGTTGGTCCTCGGGTCACTAGGATTTTTTTTTTTTTTTCAGGGTGGTGGTGGTGGTGGGAGCCCCTGGCTCCTTTCAGCTTTTCATTTACCAGTTCCATCTATTTGAGGACAAAATCAGGTCTTTCTAGACCAGGATGCCCTTGTTGAACCATGAGCAGACTTTTCTCTATATAGACTGGACACTGGCTGAAGTTCCATTAGTGGATCTCAAGACCTCCCTGCGCAGGAAGACTGGTGACTCACATTTGCAGGACATTTCAAGAGATGTCCCCTTGCATAGTCCCCTGGGACTTAGTTGACTCTGAGGACAAGGAACAAAGTTATCCTTTAGGTCCCTTGACCAAATTGGTATGGGTATTAAGTATGGTCATTAAGCACCCAGAAAGGCTAAGTTATACCAGCCTGATACATCGTACCTATACTAAAATTATATCTTCTGAAAACAAACTGTTATTTTCATATCATATTTCTTGATTCACCTTTTTTCCATTTTAACTTTTTTTAAAATTTTTATTTATTTTTGTATGTGTATGAATGTACTATCCGCATGCAGGTTTGTGCACCCATGTCGTGCAATGCTGTGGAGGTCAGAAGAGGGTGTTGGGTGTTGGATTCCCCTGGAACTGGAGTTCTCCTGGAATTGGAGTTTCAGATGGTTTTCGGCTGCCATGTGGGTGCTGGGGATCGAACCCGGGTCCTCTGTAAGAGCAGTCGGTGCTCTTAACCACTAGGCCATCTCTCCAGCCCTCCATTTTAACTTTATGTTACCCTAAAATATGTATACATGCCCACCATCATATACTAAAAATCCATACTCTGAAAATAAATGGTAGGTTAGTTCTAGAACCTGTCTAGGGATTCACAATATAAGAGCACAGTTGTTTTCAGATCATGAGGAATATAACATTAATGTTGCTCAGTTTGCCTTACAACTTAGGTACTTGGTGCTAGCATCCACAGATGAGGGATACCATTCATCTTTTGTTTTTCTGGGACTGTGTTACTTCACTTAAGATAATATTTTCTAGTTCCATCCATTTACCTGCAAATTTCATGATATCATCTTTCTTTACCACTACATTGAACTCCATTGTGTAGATGTACCACATTTTCTCTATCCACTCGTTGGTTGAGGGGCACTTGGATTGGTTCCAGCTCTTCGCTATTGTGAAGAGAGCTGCAATCAACATGGCTATACATGTATCTCTGTGGTAGGATGAGCCTTGTGGGTATATACTCAGAAGTGGTATGGCTGGGTCAGGTGGTAGGTTCATTTTGAGTCTTTTAAGGGTTCTCCACCTTGCTTTCCATAATGGTTGTACGAGTTTGCATCCCCATTAGCAGTGGACGAGTGTTCCCCTTTCCCCACAACCTCTTCAGCATTTGGTGTCATTTGTTTTCTTGATCCTAGCCAGCCTTATCAGAGTGAGATGATATCTTAAAGTGGATTTGATTTGCATTTCCTTAATGATTAGCAATGTTGAACACTTTTTAAGATGTTTCTCTGCCATCTCTCTTTCCTCACTTGTGAAGTCTCTGTTCAGCTCTTTACTCCATCTTTTGAGTATTTGTTTTCTTGTTTTTTTGGATAGTTTATGTATTCTGGAAGTTAATGCTCTGACCGATGTATCAACAGTTAAGGTTTCCTCCCACTCTGTGGGTTTTCTCTTCACTTCCCTGATTGTTTCTTTTGCTGTACGGAAACTTTTGAGTTTAATGAGGTCCCACTTGTCAGTTGTCGACCTTATTTCCTGTGCAGCTGCTGTCTGATTTAGAAAGTCTTTTCCTATGCCTATGTCTTGTAGGCTGCTGCCAACTTTTTCTTCTATTACCTTCAGAGTTTTGGGTTTCACATTGAGGTATTTGATCCATTTGGAGTTGATTTTTGTACAGGGTGAGAGTTAGGGGTTTAATTTTATTCTTCTACAAGTGGTGATCCAGTTTTGCCAACACCATTTGCTGGAGATGTCTTTCCTTCATTGTGTCTTCTTGGCCCCCTTGTCAAGTTTGAGGTGGCTGAAATTGTATGTGCTCAAGTTTGGATCTTCAGTTTTGTTCCATTGTCCAACAGGTCTGTTTTTTGTGCCAGTACCAGGCTGTTTTTATGACATAGCCCTGTGGTATAGTTTGAAGTCTGGTATACAGATGCCCCCTGTATTGTTCTTTTTACTCAGGGTTGCTTTGGCTATTCGGGGTCTTTTGTTTTTCCAAATGAATTTAAGGATTTTTTTTCCCAAGCATGTGAAGAAAGAAAAGTCTTGGGGATTTTAATCAGGATTACATTGAATCTGTATATTAATTTGGGTAGAATGGACATTTTTACTATATTAATTTTTCCAATCCATAAGCATGGGAGTTCTTTCCGTCTTCTGGTGTCTTCTTCAATCTCCCTCTTAAGGCGTTTATAGTTTTGTAGAGATCTTTGGCGTCTTTGATTAGGTTTGTTCCTAAGTATTTTATTGTTTTTGAGGCTATTGCGTTTGGGAAGGTCTCCTCATATTCCTTCTTCAGTTGCTTGTTTTTGGTGGGAAGAAATGCTACTGATTTTTCTAGGTTAATTTTGTATCCTGATACTTTACTGAAACTCTTAATCGTTTCGAGGAGTTTTCTGGTGGAAAACTTAGCATCCCTTAAGTAAACTATCATATCGTCTGCAAAGAAGGATAGTTTGACTTCCTTTTTTCCAATTAGTACTCCTTTAATTTCCTTTTCTTGCCTTATTGCCCTAGCCAGTGTTTCAAGCACTATATTGCAGAGGAGTGGCAACAGGGGGCAGCCTTGCCCAGTTCCTACCTTTAAGGGGAATCCTTCTAACTTTTCTCCATTTAGGATGATGTTGGCTGTGGGTTTCTTGTATATGGCTTTAATTATGTTGAGGAATGATTCCTCCAGTCCAATTCCCTTTAGGACTTTAAGCATGAAGGGGTGTTGGATTTTGTCGAAGGCCTTCTCTGCATCAATTGAGTTGATCGTGTGGTCTTTGTCTTTCAGTCCATTTATGTGTTTTATGATATTTACTGATTTTTGTATGTTGAACCATCCCGCATCTCTGGTATGAATCCAACTTGGTCATGGTGGATGATCTTCTTGATGTGGGTCTATATGCAGTTTTCAAGTATCCTGTTTAGAATTTTGGCATCTGTGTTCATTAGTGAGATGAGTCTATAGTTCTCCTTTTTGGTTGTATCTTTGCCTGGTTTTGGTAATAGAGTGATGCTGGCTTCATAGAAGGAATTTGGGAGATTTCTCTCTGCTTGTATCCTTCTGAACAATTTGAGTAATAATGGTTTTAAGACCTTCTTAAATGTTTTATAGAATTCTGCTGTGAAACCATCTGGGCCAGGGCTTTTTTTAGTTGGGAGGTCTCTTATTACATTTTCAATTCCATTATATATTATGGGTCTGTTTAAGCAGTCAATCTCTTCTTGGTTTAGCTTTGGTGATTCCCAGGATTTCAGATAATCATCCATTTCACTTAGTACAGTATAGGTTTTTTAAGTATTCCCATATGATTTCCTGAATCTTTTCATTGTCTGTTGTGATGTTTCCCCTTTCATCATGAATTCTATTGATTTGGAGTTGCTCTTTCTTTCTTTTGGTTAACTGGGCTAGAAGTCTGTCTATCTTGTTCTCTCAACCTTCTTTTGGATTTGTTGATTTTTTTGTATTGTTTTCTTTCTATTTCATTGATTTCTGCTCTGATTTTTGTTATTTATTCTTGTCTGTTGCCTTTAGGGTTCATTTTTTGTTGTCTTTCAAATGTTTTTAGCTGCACTGTTAGCTCATTTATTTGTGTTCTTTCTGTTTTTTAAATGTAGGCACCCAGGGCTATATACTTCCCTCTTAGAACTGTTTTTAAGGTGTCCCATAGGTTTTGTTGTATTGTACTGTCATTGTCATTTAGTTCCAGGAATGCTTCTATTTCTTTTTTTATTTCTTCATTGACCCATTAATTGTTCAGGAGTGTGTTGTTTAGTCTCCCTGTGTTCATGTAGGTAGTAGGGCTTATCTTGGTGTTGCTATTGAGCTTTATTGCATTGCAGACTGATAGACTACATGAAATTATTTCAGTTTTTTGTATTTGTTGAGGGTTTTTTTCTGTGTCCCACTATGTGGTCAGTTTTGGAGAATGTTCTGTGGGGTGCTGAGTAGAAAGTATATTCTCTGGTGCTTGGGTGGAATATTTGGTAGATGTCTGTGAGGTCCATTTGCTGTATCGTATTGTTCAGTTCAGATGTGTCTCTGTTTATTCTTTGTCTGGTTGATCTGTTCAAGGGGCTCAGTGGGGTATTGAAGTCCCTAACTATGAGTGTGCTGGGGTTAATCTGTGCCTTGAGGTCCTGTAGAGTTGTGTTTATATAGATTGGTGCACCTGAGTTTGGTGCATATATATTCGTGATTGTGACGTCTTCATGGTTAATTTTCCCTTTGATAAGGATGTAATGGCCCTCTTTGTCTCTTCTGATTGCTTCTACTTTGAAGTCTATTTTGTCTGCTATTAAATAACAACTCCTGCTTTCTTTTTGGTACCATTTGCTTGGAATATTTTTTAATTTTTTTCCATCCTTTCACTTTCAGTTGGCACCTATCCTTGAGGGTGAGATGGGTTTCTTGTAGACAGCATATAGATGGATTCTGTTTCCTAATCCATTCTCCCAGTCTATGCCTTTTGATTGGGGAGTTTAGTCCATTAATATTTAAGGTTATAATTGAGAGATGTGTGTTGCTTCCTTTCCCCTTATTATCTATCTGCATTTTGGGTCTAGGTTTCTACTTCTGCAGTTATACTCTTATTAATTTCTCTTTCTAAGTGCCTGGGGATAGTTGCTCCCCTCCCCTATACTTTGAATTGCTTCAAGTATTTTCTGAAGGGTTGGTTTTCTGGACATGTATTCTTTCATCTTGTTTATGTCATGGAAGATTTTTCTCTTTCCTTCAACTAGAACCAACATTTTTGCTGGGAATAGTAATCTGGGTTGGCATTTGTAGTCTTTTAGCACTAGGAATGCTTTGGTCCACGTTCTTCTTGCTTCCATAGTTTGCACTGAGAGGTCAGCTGTAATTCTGATAGGTTTCCCCTTATATGTAACTTGTTTTTCTCTTGTGGCTTTCAGAATTTTGTCTTCGTTTTGGGCATCTGGCATTTTAACTGTGATATGGTGTGGGGAGTTTCTTTTCTGGTCTTGTCTATTTGGTGTTGTATGTGCTTCTTGTATTTGTATGGGTTTGTCTTTTTTTAGTTTGGGAAAATTTTCATCTGTTATTCTCTTGAAGATCTGATCAGTACCACTCTCTTGGGATTCTTCTCCTTCCTCTATTCCTATGATGCAGAGGTTTGATCTTTTCATAGTGTCCCACATTTCCTGGTTGTTTCCACTCTTGTGTATTTTTAAATTTTTCATAGTCTTGGTAGGGAGGGGGACATGGGTCTAGATTTGATTTGTAATATTGTATAAAAAATGATTAAATTTCAAAAAAATTTTTCATAGTCTTTACTGAGCTTTTTAGTTCTGTGTTATCTTCCAGATCTGATATTCTTTTTTCTGCTTCCTCCATTCTGCTTCTGAGGCTTTTTCCCATTCTTTCCTCTTGATTGGATGAGTGTCTGATTTCCTATTTCATTTTGTCTTGTGTTTTAGTTACTATTTCCAATTCCTTTTTAGAGCTTCCCAATATCTTCTTGTGGTTGGTTTCCTTTTTCATTTCAGCATGGGATCTTTTCAGTGTTTCTACTTCCTTCTGGAGTTTGTCATTTTCTCCTTCTAGCTCTTTCTGGGGTTTGTCATTTTCTCCTTTTAGTTCTTTCTGAAGTTTGTCATTCTTTCCCTCTAGGTCTTTTCTGAGTTTTTCATTCTCTCCCCTTAGTTCTATGATTTCTTTAATATATCTGTGATTGTTTTACGATCTGTGTCCTGGGCTACCTCCAGGGAGGTCCCATTGTGGGAATCCTCCACAGGTTCAGTAGACTTTAGTGTGGAATTATTCTGTGCTTTTCCCATATTCTTTCTTTGTGCTCTTGGCATGTGGGTTTCCTTTTGCCTATATTCTAATGCAAATCTCAAATGCCTCTTCTCCGTGTTGAAGGATTGCTTTCCTTGATTCATTCTCCTTTTTTATGGAGTGTTGACTTGTCTAGATTACAGGCTTTCAATTTTGGTTTTATTTTGGGAGGTATAGCTCACTCTTCCCTTTCTATTCTGCAAGAACTGTGTAGGTAACAACCCATATGACACCCTCTGAGCCCTGTACTCCCTTTGCTCCTGCCAGCCAGTTCCTCTAGGTTGGTTGTAGGGCTTACTGGACACTCCCTCTGGAATTCCAGCTTGGGGGGGTTGTCTGC
The DNA here is from genome assembly GCA_009823505.1 of Rhizomys pruinosus. Classification (NCBI taxonomy): domain Eukaryota; kingdom Metazoa; phylum Chordata; class Mammalia; order Rodentia; family Spalacidae; genus Rhizomys; species Rhizomys pruinosus. Next base: position 355,612 of record VZQC01007186.1, on the reverse strand, counting down.
CTAGCCCATGCCCTGATACCCTGCTCCTGATTCCTGAGCTGGTCTGGCACAGGCCACCAGCCTCTATGCACAGCAGGCTGAGCATCCCAATTTCCCACAATCCATCTGCCTGACTTTGCAACCTGGTTCCCTGCTCCCGAGCTATTCTGGAACAGGCCACCTGCCTCTATGCAGGGCAGGCTGAGCCTCCCCTAAAAAGTTTTTGGTTTTGAGATAGGGTCATAGTAGCCCAGGCTAGCCTAGAACTCCCCTCCTGCCTCAGCTTTTTGAGAACTGGGACTATAGGAATGCAGCACAACACCTGGGACTGTAGGCATGCACTCCAACTCCTGGGACTGTAGGTATGCACTCCAACACCTGGGACTGTAGGCATGCACTCCAACACCTGGGACTGTAGCCATGCACTCCCAACACCTGGGACTGTAGGCATGCACTCCCAACACCTGGGACTGTAGGCATGCACTACAACACCTGGGACTGAAGGCATGCACTACAACACCTGGAACTATAGGCATGCAGTACAACACCTGGGACTTTAGGCATGCACTACAACACCTGCATTGTAGATGATAGTTTTCAGTTGTTTAGACAAAAAGAAAAATCTTCAAACTAAGTATGCAACCTTATTTTCCAGAACTACCAGGTCAACCTTATTAAAACATTAAAGATGAAAGAAAATCAGTGCTTTTGAATACTGTTATTTATCAGGAAATAAACATGGTGTCACCCAGTAGTCAGTTCTAGACAGATGAATGGCCAGAGATAGTTGAGGTTTAGATTACTTCAGAGCAAGGGAAAACCCACCCTTGCCTTTATGCAACAGTGCAGGATTTATTGCTTAGTTGTCTGTGTTTTACACAGGGTCCATCCCAAGGTATCCAATGCTTGCTTCATTGATCACAGAATCAATATCAAGCAATTTTATTAACCATAAGAAACTGGGAGAACTAATACCTTTACAGATAGTCTATTTTAAAACATGCTCATTTAAATGCTACCTTCCCCAGGGTCCTAAGGCCCCAGGACTTCTGAACAGATTGAGCAGGCAGAGTCTACAGGCTTTGTCTGTGATGGGGCAGGGCATGTCTTCCATCCAGACTTGCCGTGCCTCGGCTAGGGATGTCTGTGATCTGATGAGCAGTATTACTAGCAAGTAAGAAAAGGTGAGTAAAAGTGATAGATGTGAACTGGGCTTGTTGGTGCACATCTTTAATCTCAGCACTCGGGAGGCAGAGGCAGGTGAATCTCTGTGAGTTCAAGGCCAGCTTGGTCTACATAGTTCCAGGACAGCTGGGACTAAAGGGAGACCCTTTCTCAATAAGCCCCCATTCCTGTTTTTGAACATGCTGCTTTTCTTGGTGCTCTCACTGTGTTGTTTCAGTATGGAGCTTGGGTGTCCTTGGGTATTTGGTCGGAATTGAAAGACTCTTTAAAGTGTAAATTCCCTCCTGTCAGTACTAACTTCTCTGGGCTGTCACTGTGCCTTGATCTGACAGTCCCTCCACCCTCTTAATTGACAGTGGCCTGGGAAACCAAATACTCCCTCCTGTGAGTTGTATCCAAAAGGAGAGTGAATTGGCTGAAGGGTGGGTCTGGGAAGAGGTGTGGAGTGGAGGTGGGGAGGTTGGGAAGCTCTCTGCTGAACTAGGATGAGTTGAGGCCTGAGTTCTGGCACCTCTGGAAACTTTCCTGCTTTTAGCTTTGGGTTCCTAGCTGTCTTTTGGATAGGATGAATTTGCAGCTTATGCTGCCTTCATGGGCTTCCCCAGCATTTTCCCAGTAATGGCTCATCTTTTCTCACCCTTGCCTAATTCAGTTTTATTATGAAAAGAAAAAAAGAAGAAAGCTTAGAAGGGAACTCAGGGCTGAGGCAAAGGCTCATTCTGTAGTCCTGTATTCTGGAAACCTAGGATATAGGTCGTTTTGAGGGATGACATGGACCCTGCCATCAAGAAGTATAGGTAGTTAGTAGAGAGGATTAGTGGGCCTGAAGCTCACAGTTAGAGGTAGTAGTATTGCATCTGATGTGAGTACATGTGATTTGAGTCAGAAACTTGCAACTGGGAGGGCTGAGATCCAAGTGGTATTTGAGTAGAAGGATTTGCAGTATACAATGGACCCTGATGGGTTACTGGGGAAGGAGAAGGAGGAGGAGGAGGAGGAGGAGGGGACTGAGGACTGGGCGGGGTAGGGGGAGGGACAGGGGGCGGTGGCTGGTTGCGGGAGCGGGGGCGATGGCTTTGTTATTCATGAAACTACTGCTGGGAAAGGCAGAGTTTAGGGAGAGGTTTCACAGCACATCTGAGGAATGCATTAATTTCAGAGGAGGAAGGAAGGAGGTTTGTGCCTGGCTCATAGATTTGTGTTTCAGGCTAGATTTAAATGCAGATTTAGCATTCTGGAGGCTGAGGCAGGTGGGTTTCTGTGAATTTGAGGCCATCCCAGTCTACATACTGAAACCCTGTTGCAAAAAAAAAAAAAAAGAGGGCAGCAAATTCTTGGGTTCCAGCTATGAGGACTGACTGTAGTGGGGCCTGAGAATGGTGAAGTCGCCAAGTTCCTCACAAGCGAGGAACACTGATAAAGGAAAGCTAAGGTGAAGGTGACTAAGAAATATGATTTGGGAAGCAGGCAGCCAAATGTTGCTGTATTTGTGAGAGCAGAACTCACAACTCAGCTGGGGCTGGTGATCTTCAGCCCTCCCCCTCAGTTTAGCTAGTGCTCCTGCATGAAAACTATCAAGAGCTTAATGACTTCTTACCTCATAAAGCACTCAAGGTAGGAATGTTCTTTGCAGAGATTGCCACCTCTTACCCTTATCTCCTGCCTGCCATAGCTACCAAATTTAGTGAGAGGTCATTGCTGGGTTTACTTACTGTCTTTGTCCTATCTTCTCCTTGAGGCTATACCTTATACCTACCACAGTGATCCTGACTTGTCAGTTACTGTTCATTCCATCTTCCTCCACTTCTTTTCCCTGGTTCATTTCCTACCCCAACCCCTAAAAAGACCAAACACTCTGGCAATTGGTCAAGAATAGTGGTTCTCTTCCTGGTTACATATGAGAATCAATAGGTCAGGTTTACAGGGTCCTAGTGTTTAAGCTTGTACCTAAGGAGTTTCTTTTAATTCCTTTGAGCCATAAGAATTGGTAAAGCTCTCTAGGAAATTCTAATGGGTTTTAAGGGATGGAGAAGCATCTGTGTGTTGCTAACAGGCTGCCTATTTCAAGGAGACGAAAATTTTTCAGGATTTGAAGTGGAAATGGGTACTTTTAAATAATGTTCTTTGCAGGTGGGCACAGTGACACCTGCCTCTTGTCCTAGGTACATGATAGGCTGAGGCAGGAGGATCCAGGCTTAGGCAACACAGTGAGCCCCACCCTAAAAAAAGTCCTTTACCATTCAAACTCCAAATGGCTGAGGAATTTCCACAAAACTCTCCTCCTCCATATCTTTCTCTTGTTATTGAAGCCTGCTTTCTATTAAATACTAGCATTCAAAATGAAGCATAATAGAAACTACAGTTTTCTTCTGTTTGTTTTAGATTTGTGTAGTATTGTTTTTCCTAGATGCAGTTGAGTGTGACTTGAACCTCCTCATGAACTCAAGAAACAGCAGGTGGTGCCTGGATGGCCTTTGTCCTGCTGTTGAACCTCTCTGGGCCTCACTTCTAGTCAGTGATATTCAGAGCTGCATACCCCACATAGCCCGAGGACTGTCACATGGGGCCAGTGATGACATGCTTTGGTTCATGAACATACACAGTTCTCTTTGTTTTGTGGTCTGGGGAGGAGGCCTAGTGCCTGTCTTAGGTTAATACTTGAGAGAAAAGTTGTTTTTTTTGTTTTTTTTTTTCTGAATACTTATTTCTATTAGATAAACAACTTTGAAGTCTCTTCATTTTAAAAAGAAACTGGTGAGCATTAGGACAAGAGATAAGCCCTAATAATTTTTCTTAAAAGAACTAAGTCTTTTGCAGTACTGGGGAATGAACTTATGGCCTTGTACATGCTAAACAGGCATTCCACCCTCTACCGCTGAACTATGTCCGTTCCTAGCCTGTTTTTTGCTTAAATATTTATTTATTTATTTGTTTGTTTATTTATTTGGTGGATGAGAGGCATGCATGGAGGTAAGAGGACAACTTAATGGAGTCAATTCTATTCATCCACCTTTTTGTGGATTCCAGAGATTAGGCTCGGGTCCCCAGGCTTGTGCAATAAGGCTCTTTACCCACTGAACCGTCTCACCAACTTGTGTTTTACTTTTTATTTTGAGATAGGGTCTTGATAAGTTTCCCAGGCTAGCCTTGAGTTCGCTCTGTAGCCCAGGTAGGCCTTGAACTTACTATCCACCTGCCTCAGTCTCCTAAGTGCTGGGGTTTATAAGCTTGTGGCTCCAGGCCCATTCTTGTTTTGTTTTGTTTTGTTTTGTTTTGTTTTGTTTTGTTTTGTTTTGTTTTGAGAAGTTAATTGGAAAGCTGGGTATGGTTGAAGCCAGCTGGTCTACATAGTGGGTTTCAGGCCAGCCAGGGTTACATAGGGACACACTATCTCAAAAAACCAAGCTAAAAATACCCACTAAAAACAAACAAGTCAATTGGAAATTAGGTCTGGAAAAAAATGGATAGTAAAGGTTGGTTGGAGTCCTCAGATGGTCTCTATAGACTTGTGTGTCAGGTTCCTACAGTCCCCTCAATATTGATGCATCTTAGCAAATTGTACATGTTAAGTGGGAATATTTTATGATACAGTGCCTTTTTTTTTTTTTTCAAAAACTTTCTTTGGTTTAGACATTGTTCTGTGTACTGAAAAGATTTTTGAATGACCAGTTGTCAAAACAGGTTAGTAAAAAGTTCCATGAGATTTTGCTAATCTAAAATTAGTTCTGAGACAAAATTTCCAAGATACAGTTTTGTTTTTTTTCCTGAGTGTAGTAGGCAGTCTGAGTGTAGCTATAAGTAACTTCTCAAACAGCACTCAGGAGTTCCTCTGGTCTCGGCGGCCTCTCGTTTTCCTTACCATAATTACAGATAAGACCTTAAAACCCATGTAGGACCAAATCCAGAATCTGAACTCTGTGATCTCATCACCACAGAAACAGGCTGTAGGGACAGTCCTCACAGGAAGCTGCCTCCCTGGGACTCCGTAATTCCTGGTGCTGCCTTTGTAGTGGTCTCCAATTCAGAAAGGATGTTTTCCCTGGCCCCGCAGGAAGCCGTGTGCTAGAGGCCGGTTTGCTGTAGGTGGGGCAGAAGCCAGAGAGCAAGTATGCAGTGGACATGCCCTGCTGCGGGTCTAATTTGAAGGGCATCACTGTGGACCTCAGGCAGAGGGTCTCCCTGGCAGAGGGCCTGCTGTGGGAACCAATGGGCGTACTTTGCTTCTTGGCTGCCACAGTGGCCGGTCCATGAGCAGCGTGCCTTTTCTGTGGAGGCGTGCTATGAGAAGGCTTGGCTGAAGGGCCTGCAGGAGCTGGGTGACTCCCTGGCCAGGATACATGCCCTCCCACCTCCCACCCCACCCCTGAAAGAGGGAGGTGATGGGGCTGCTGTTGACCAGGTGGTGCTGTCCTACAGTGGATGAGGACACTGGTGTGGGGCCAGCCTAGTCTGCTCTGAACACGAATAGACACTTCTTTGAGGCAAAATTAACTATTTGACGTGAGCCACCTGGCCCCTGAAGGTTCTCCTGTGTCGGGCCCCCGTGAGATCTGAGTTAACTCTGAAGGGAGTGATGGAGTCTGGACCTTCCCTAGATGGGTGCCTGGTTTGCTCCCAGAGAACAGCTCCTGTGCTCTGTTCTCATCTTTGAAGTTCCGGTGGGTAAGGGTGCAGGGCATGACTTCTACATCCTCATTAAACAGATTTAAAGGCAAGGAAAGGCCTCCACCCAGCCTCTACATGCACAAACCTATTAGCCCTGTATGCCCCGCCACGGTGGTTTGTTGGCCCAAACATGACTATACAAAATTCTACCCTTATAGGTGGTGAAGCTTGGCAGCATTGCAGCAAGGGGACTGACTTGGGTCAGAGCCTGGCTGTCAGTGTTTTAAGTGTGGAAAGCACCTTAGGAATCACACTTTCCTGGACAGGTGTCGTAGCAACAAAAATATTTCCCAGGAAATAGGCTCTGATTCAGTCATAGGAGCCCTCTGTTGGAATCCAACAAGGAAGCATGCTTCAAGCAACTGCCACTGGATTTAAGAGGAGCAGGAGAGGGGTGGCAGGTCACACTAGCCCTCCAGAAACTGGTAGGAGGGCAGATCCGGGTAGCATGGGGCAGATATAACAAAGGGAGTAGCCAGTGTTCTTCAGTGCAGAGGAAGCACCGTGGGGGTGGGGAAGGCCTGCAGGATGACTCACACACCCAGTGGGAGAAAGGCTGTTCAGGGTGAGGCAGAAGAGCAAAGAAACGAAGGTGATCGAACTCGTGTTTTTTTTTTGACCTCCGCGACATTGCACAACACGGGTGCACAAACCTACATGCAGACAGTACATTCATACACATACAAAAATAAATTAAAAAAAAAAAAAAAGAAAAAGAAACGAAGGTGAGAAGTGGGCTCAGGAAGGGTTGTTCAGGGAGCTGGGATTTGTGAGGCAAGACCTGTGGAAAGGAGATGTCAGAAGGAGTCAGCATCCCGAGGTTACCCTAAACCTTGAAAACATTTCACTGTGGATTGAGATGAAAGCACATTTTTAAAAAATTTATTTTTTATTTTTTATTTATTTTTGTATGTGTATGAGTGAATTGTCTGCATGTAGGTTTGTGCACCCATGTCGTGCAATGCCGTGGAGGTCAGAAGAGGGTCTCAGATTCTCCTGGAATTGGAGTTACAGACAGTTCTTAGCCACCATGTGGGTGCTGGGGATCGAACCCTGGTCCTCTGAAAGAGCAGTCGGTGCTCTCAACGGCTAGGCCATCTCTCCAGCCCATTTTAAGAGAGTGTGAGGTAAGGGAGGTAAACCACAATCTTCCAGTAGCTTGCTCAAGACCAGGGGCTTTCAGTAAGCATGGCATGCCAGTTTGTAGAGCATAGCAGGGCATTGGCCACCCTGTGTTTCCCAGACTTGAGAGTGTGTACGTGCTGATGTCCATGCCTCTCTGTCACTGCTGCCTTGGGGTTTTTAGGAAGCTCAGGGCTGGTTTCAGGAAGTACACATTCCTTGTCCCATAGGGTAAGTGCTGTCAGGCTTGCCCTTTCCAGTTCTATTGCCAGCTTGCCTGGAGAAACTTTCTAGATGCCCCAAGTGAGAGAGACAATACTCTGTGTTGTAGGCACGTGGAGCCTGGGGCGAGGGGAGAGAGAGAGAGCAGGGAGACAAACTAATTTCGGGGACTTAGGAAATAAGTGGATTTTAATTTAAAGAAATGTTTTTAAAAAAATCAGTGTCGGCTGGGTGTAAAAACAGTGTCGGCTGGGTGTGGTGGCACACGCCTTTAATCCTAGCACTCAGGAGGCTGAGGCGGGCGGACCTTTGTGAGTTCAAGGCCAGCCTGGTCTACAGAGTGAGTTCCAGGACAGCTGGAGCTATAGGGAGACCCTGTCTCAAAAAACCCAGTGTCCTACTATTAAATAATTCTTTATTAATAACATGCAAACTTTAGTATATCCTTTCAATCCTACTTTAATTGATTTATACCCCAGAATTTTTTGGTTCCTTTGTATGCTATCTAGTACATGTTGCTTATTGGCTTAAACATTTGGCTTACACCTTGTACACACAGAATAGAACTAAAAGTCTCAAATTTTATCTGTCACCTATCAATCTATTTCTTTTTTCTTTTTTTTTTTTTTATTTCTGTATGTGTGAATGTACTGTCTGCGTGCAAGTTTGTGCACCCGTGTCGTGCAATGCCGCGGAGGTCAGAAGAGGGTGTCGGATTCCCCTGGAACTGGAGTTCTCCTGGAATTGGAGTTTCAGACGGTTCTCGGCCGCCATGTGGGTGCTGGGGATTGAACCCGGGTCCTCTGCAAGAGCGGTCGGCGCTCTTAACCGCTAGGCCATCTCTCCAGCCCTCAATCTATTTCTTGATCGACCGACCAACCGACTGACTGACTGACTGACTGGGTCTCACATATCCCAAGAGGACTGTGAACTCATTACACAGCTGGGGATGAACTTTCCTGACCCTTCTGCCTCTGCCTTTGGAATGCTGGGATTACAGGTGTGTACCACCACACTTGGTTTATGTGGTGCTGGAGATCTAGCCTGGGGCTTTGTGCATAACGGGCAGTATTTCACTAACTGAATTATTTCTGTTTTTGAGATACTCTCCCTTTGTTGTTTATACTGGCCTTAAACCTCTGGGCTCAAGTGAACTTTCTACCTCAGCTTCCAGAGGAGCATGGATGACAGGCACACGCCACTGTGCCCGGCTTCAGATTTTTAATAAAGTTAGATTGGCTGTCTCTTTTATTGTCACTCTGCTGCTCCTAATTCCCTGAGAAAACTTTGTCAGATTTAATTACAAGCTGCCTTCTGGCTCCCAAGAGGCAAACAAGGGAATGTTTACAGCCTTCCTTACCTCAAATACTCTGCATAGGGTGGTTTTTGGAGTCATACCAGTTGATGCTGGCCTGTGACCTGACTCCAACCCATTCTGCAGACTGTCCTCATTTCTTCTGTTATCTCTTCCCCCTTCTGGGTTTCAGAGAGGATTTTCTAGATGTGTGGCTTTAGGAATGCCAGGAAAATTTCTAAGCCTGTATTGTGTTTTCTGTTGAGGGGCTTAGAATTTGGGCTACGATGAATCCCTGCTACGATGAATTTTTGCTTTTTAAAGTTTAATGAAAGTATGTCTCCAGGTGAAACTGGTAGTCACATATCAAATTAGTAGCCAGAGCATCTAATCACCTGCTTAGACTCAGTCATTTCTACAAATGTATGTGGTAAATTTACACATCTCAGAACTGTTAAATATTTAGACTTTCTTTTTGCTGGATTAATATTTAAGATAGTTCTTGAAAAATAGTTGTGCTGGGCCTGGTGGCACACGCCTTTAATCCTAGCACTTGGGAGGCAGAGGCAGAGGCAGAGGCAGAGGCAGAGGCAGGCGGATCTTTGTGAGTTCAAGGCCAGCCTGGTCTACAGAGTGAGTTCCAGGACAGCTGGGACTACAGGGAGACCCGGTCTCAAAGAAAAAGACCAAAA